>CAJNDS010001202.1:507353-654853 GCA_905221605.1 Symbiodinium natans | reverse complement strand
AGCTGACCCTGCACAGCCTGGCTGTCACCTCCACACCTAGAATCGCCCCAGGTCACAACAGACCCATCGCGCAGAATGGCCGCAAAAGCCCCCCCGGCTGCAGCTTGGATCCGATGTACGTCCTTGAGGTGTTGCTGCACACCACTGCTGTCCCCGCCGTAGCGAGCATTGCCCCAGGTCACAACAGACCCATCGCCGAGAATGGCCGCAAAAGCCACATTGGTAGCTTGCATCTGCTGCACATCCTTCAACTGCTCACTGCAGTGGCCACCCTCCTTGCCATCGCCCCAGGCGATAGCAGACCCATCACCCAGAATGGCAGCAAAAGCACGATTGGTGGCTTGGATTTCTTGCACATCCTTCAGCTGATCTTGAACATGTCTACTGTCACCACCGCAAGAACCACGGCCCCAGGTCACGACTGACCCGTCATGCAAAAGAGCAGCAAAGGCAAAGGCAGTAGCTTGGATCTGCCGTACGCCCTTCAGCTGACCTTGCACATCACTGCTGTTGCCACCGAAATCAGCATCGCCCCAGCTCACGACAGACCCATCGCCCAGAATGGCAGCAAAGGCATACCAAGTTGCTTGGATCTGCTGCACGTCATGCAGCTGACTCTGCACAGCACTGTTGTTGCCACCAAAGTTCTTATCGCCCCAAGCCACAGCGGACCCATCGCTCAGAATGGCAGCGAAAGCCTCTCTGGAAGCTTGTATCTCCTGCACGTCCTTGAGCTGATCCTGCACAGCACTGCTAATACCACCGGAGTTCTGTTTGCCCCACGTCGCAACAAACCCATCGCCGAGGATTGCAGCAAAAGCCGAGCGGTTTCCGCCGACGCGGACGCTGCTGATCCGCAAGGTCAGTGTGTCGCCGCTCTGCAGCCTATAGCCCCCAAGCGTGGCCGCTGCATCCAGAACGCCTCCAGAGGAGTCCAGGAGTCGGCCCCTTCCCACCGCCAGAGTCGTCTGTGCTCGGCTCCTCAATGTTGCTACAGACTCATCCGGACCTGCTTCCAGTGAAACCGACCTGCCACTCAGCAGGCTGACCTCAATCGTAAGGGACATGACGCAATGGCTCCGAGTAGGGAATGGGAAATTAGGTACCTTATCACCATAAATCACCCTGAAAAAGATTCTACAGGCGGAAAAAGACTCCCTCATCCTCTAGTAAGAACCAGTATGGCAGATGCCCACCGCAACATCGAGCTTACGGGCTCCGACCTTCGACCCTGCCGTTGTTTCGGGTCTAATTGGGGTTTAGGGCTTGGTTCCCCATAGTAGCATGGCCGGTATTGGGTTTGGGGTTTAGGGTTTGTGGTTTAGGGTTTGGGGTTGCGGTTTAGGTGTGCTCCCTGTACTTAGCTGCGTTTTGCTTTGCGGACGTCTAGGCTCTTGAGCGTGCGCTGCGGGCGGCAGCGCCATGTACTAACTTCGGCATGAACCCCCCACGCCCCAAAACTCTGACGCCCAACACCACAAAACCCGTAAAAGCCGAAAAGAACTGACCGCAAAAACACTTATTTGGCCCCTACAACCCCCACAGCCCCCCGAGAACACCGAAGAAGCCTGAAAACGCCCCAAATTCCTAGCCCAGGCTGGACATTGAGCGACTCTGATATGTCCTGCTAGGTTGCGCAGGACATGGGCATTTCCCAAAATAGGGGTACCCCTTTTATACCCTGACTAGAACAGAATCCCCCTAAAGGGGCCCCAAAAAGGGCACCTCTATTTTCGAAAACCCCAAAAAAAGCTTTAGGAGGCTGCAGGGATGAGGGTTTAGGGTTTAGGATTTAGGGTTTCGGATTTAGGGTTTAGGATTTAGGGCTTGGGGTTTAGGGTTTAGGGTTTAGGATTTAGGGTTTCGGGTTTAGGATTTAGGGTTTAGGGTTTAGGGTTTAGGGTTAGGCAGGCGACCGGTTGGATGCAGCTGTACACGGTCCATATCCACCAGCCTTCGAGGAGATGAGGGGATCTTCTAAGAACAGGGTCCTCCTTGTTTTCTTTTGGGTTTAGGGCTTAGGGTTAGGGTTGAGTAGGGTTTAGGGCCTAGAGCTTCGGGTTCAGGGTTTAGGGTTTAGGGTTTAGGGTTTAGGGTTTAGGGCTTAGGGCTTAGAGCTTAGGGCTCAGGGTTTAGGGTTTAGGGTTTAGGGCTTAGGGTTTAGGGTTTAGTGTTTGAGGTTTAGCGTTTACTGTTGGGTGGGAGGCGGGCGTGGGTGAGGGGTGGGTAATCGTGCCTGCAAGACCCCGAAACCCTATGACCGAAGCACTCCCTACACTCAACACCCTGGAGCCTGAACCCCTGAAGCCCAAATCTCTACCCGCCGCGGCGGCGGCCCCCCAAACCCCTAAACCCTAAACCCGAAACGCCCCAAACTTAAACCCTAAAACCCTAGACGCCTCAAGCCTCAACCCAGGTTCCACTTGGGGGATCTTGCGTTGTAGAGGGGGTGTGGCCAAAGCTTCCTTTAAAGCCTAGGGGCTCCGGGGCAGGGTTTAGGGCTTAGGGCTTAGGGTTTAGGGTTTGGGGTTTAGGGTTTAGGGATTAGGGTTTAGGGTTTAGGGCCTAGGGTTTGGAGCCTAGGGTTTAGGGGCTTACTCATCTGGGGGGAGAAGTAAACATTTTGACGGTTGTCAGAATCATAAGGAAGACACAAGATGTGGGGGGTTTGCAAAAAAATCGGGGACCCCCAAAATAGCCCCCCCCCGGTTTAGGGTTTAGGGTTTAGGGTTTAGGGTTCAGGGTTTAGGGCCCCCCCCCCCCCCAAACCGTAGGATTCCCTTATGATAAGGACACCAATAAGGTACCCTAATTTCGGAAACCACTATGTGAAGATTCTCGCAGAAGGCCCTGGCTAGCTTGCGCTTGGGATTCAAGGCTAAGGGTTTAGGGTTTAGGGTTTGGGATTGAGGGTTTTGGGTTTACGGTTTAGGGTGCAGGCTCAGGGTTTGGGATTGTGGGGTTTAGGGTCAAATGTCTAAAGCCTGTCGAGAAAAAGGTGCATTCACCCACCCAACACCCAAAACCCTAAACCCAAAAGACCCGCACCCCCACCCAAAGACCCTCCCCCCCCCTACTGGCACACCCCAACCCCCCACTGCAGGTTGCTAGCTGAGAACCCTGAAACCCTGCTGAGAATCCTGAAGCCCCGAAAGCCCCGAAAGCCCCGAAAACCCTGAAAACCCTGAAACCCTACCCTTTGAAGCCCTGAAACCCTGAACCCCTGAAGCCTAAGCCCTAAATACTGAAGCCCTGAACGCCTTTGCCCTAAACCCGAAACCCTAAACCCCCCTAAAAACCCCTCAACCCCCCAGAACCCAAACCCTAAACGTTCGCTGCCTCGCGCCGATGTCCCGCGCGATCCTCACGCCGTCGCCCGTGGTCTGGGCGCCCAGCGTCGTGGGAAAGTTCGCCAGATCTGGGCCTGGAGTTGGGGGGTTAAGGGTTTAGGGGGGTTAGGGAGGTTTGGGGGGGGGGGGAGGGGGGGGGGGGGGCGGCGGGGGGGGGCGGGGGGGGGGGGTGTGGGGGGGGGTGGGGGCGGGTTGGGGGGGGGGGGGTTGCGGGGGGGGTGGGGGGGGGGGTGGGGTGGGGGGTGGTGGGGGGGGGGGGTGGGGGGTGGGGGGGGGGGGGTGGGGGGGGTGGGGGGGTGGGGGGGTTTAGGGGGGTTAGGGGGTGAGGGGGGGACTCAGGGCGTGAGGAGGTTTAGGAGTTGGGTTGTGGGTTCAGGGAGCTTGCGAGAAGCGAGAAGATACAGGCTTCAGAGGTAAATCAGGTAAGTACTCAAGAAATCTTGGAGTGTCTCTGGATATGGGCCCCTTGTATTGGGGAAATCGGGACACCTTCTACGCCCTATAACACAGAAGGGCCCATACTTCAGAACCCTTTTAAAGAGGGTCAGGGACCATATGAAGGAACCCTGAGACCACCCTTGGGTTTGAGGTTCGGGGCCAGCCAAGGTTTACCATGTCATGTGGGCCCCAGGCGGATCCCCAAAAAAGCGCCGGGACTACCAGACACCGGGGTTTGGGGTTTAGGGTTGAAGGTTTAGGGTTGGGATTTGTTTTCTTATACTCAGAGTCCTTGTTGGGGACTATAGGGGGGGTGGGGGGGGGGGGGGCGGGTACTACAATCCCGATTAAGAATTGTCAGCATAAGGGGGACATAGGGGGAACATCCTCAGTGGGTTGAGGGTTCAGGGTTTGAGGTTTGAGGGTTGAGGGTTGGCTCCACAAATCATACTCGCCCCTAAACCCTAAACCCTAAACCCTAAACCCCAAACCCTAAACCCTAAACCCTAAACGTCCTTCAGCGCCCTAGGGAGTCAAGAGGGTGCCCGGCTTTGATAAGAAGCGGGAGCTGGTCGCTCATGATCTTGAACTACTTACGGCTGTTGCAAGGGTCTTGAAAGCAGGGGCTGGGCCGGCACGGAGTCACCCTAAACCCTAAACCCTAAACCCTAAACCCTAAACCCTCAATCCCAAACCCTAAACCCTAAGCCCTCAACCGTCCCTGAATCCTGAGCGCGACAAGGCGCGCATGACGTAAGCGTGGTAAGAGGAAGGAGCGCGGCGAGAAGGGATGGGCACAGACTTTGGGGTGGTCACCCGAGGTTTAGGGTTTAGGGTTTAGGGTTTAGGATTTAGGGTTTAGGGTTTAGGGTTTAGGGTCTAGGGTTTAGGGTTCCAAGGGCGTTGGATCCCGCCAAGGCCCCCAGCGGTACTTCAGCAGCAGGCTTTCCACCTCCTGGCAAGAGGCACTTGGAGGTGGGGGGGCCACAAGTTCTTGGGGTGGTTAGGGTTTAAAGTTTAGGGTTTAGGGTTTAGGGTTTAGGGTTTAGGGTTTAGGGTTTAGGGTTTAAGGTTTAGGGTTTAGGGTTTAGGGTTTAGGGTTTAGGGTTTAGGGTTTAGGGTTTTGGGTTTGGGGTTTAGGGTCCCTTCACATGCGCCCTCGATTGGGGAGCCTTCGATGCCCCCTGATCTACCTTGTAAAAATTAAGGCGCACATACTTCAGCACCCTTCAGGGAAGGTAAGGGACCTACGGCCGTCTGGGTTTAGGGCTCCGGGTTCCTCGAAACCCTAGAGCCAAAAAGAGAAAGTCCCTAAATCCTGAACCCCAAAGCCAAAAAGAGAAAGTCAGCCCCCAAATCTGAGCCTCTCGCAAAGGCTTGTGACTGGAGCTTGCTCAGCAGCTAGACCGCCAAAAACCGAACACCCTAAACCCTAGACCCTAAACCTTACGATGTGCTAGCAGTCCTTTACTAACAGGGGTACCATCCCAGCCAGAACCGCCTCAACCCCCCCATAGCCCAGAACCGCAATCCATGAGCCCTTTGCCCCGGCCCTGTGACCACTGGCCCTAAGCCCCACACCCGAACCCCCCCAAAAAAAACCCCCAACCTCCCTAAAACACCTGAAACCCCCTAAAACCCCTGAAGCCCCCTAAAGCCCCTGACACCCCTCAAGCCCCTAGTCCCGAAACTCCCTCAAGTCCGTTAAAGTCCTTAAAACTCCCCTAAAGCCCCTAAAAGTCCCTAAACCCCAAACCCTAAACCCTAACCCTAAACCCTAGACCCTAGACCCTAAACCCTAAACCCTAAACCCTAAACCCTAACTAACCCTAAACCCTAAACCCTAAACCCTAAACCCTAACCCTAAACCCTAAACCCTAAAAAAGTCGAGGCACCTTCGAGTCGTGGCCAAAGCCCCCTGAAGCGATCACCATCGCTGCCCCGTGCACCTCCTGTGCTGGCTGGGTTTAGGGTTTAGGGTTTGGGGTTTGGGGTTTGGGGTTTAGGGTTTAGGATTTAGGTTTTAGGGTTTAGGGTTTAGGGTTCAGGGTTCAGGGTTTAGGGTTTAGGGTTTAGGGCTTAGGGTTTCGGGTTTGGGGTTTAGGGTTTAGGGTTTAAGGTGTTTTTGGTTTAGGGTTTAGGCTTTAGTACCCTAAACCCTCCCCCCCGGTGCTGCCGAGGCGCCACCGTGGTGCCGTTGGCCTGCACGTCAGCGATCCATCCCTCGGAGCCTTCGCGCCTGGGGCTTCATGGGAGGGCTTTGCATCCTTGAGGGGCCTTCAGGGTTTAGGGTTTAGGGTTTAGGGTTTAGGGTTTAGGGTTTAGGGTTTAGGGTTTAGTGGTTTAGTGGTTAGTGGTGTAGGGCTCCTTTACGTTTGAAGGACCCGTGCTCGGGTTTTATCTGGGGCTTAGGGAACCGACACCCGCGAGCCCCGCAAGCGCCAAATCTGTACTCGAGTCCTAAACCCTTTTTGCAACTAGCTCTAAACCCTAAACCCTAAACCCCAAACCCTAAACCCTAAACCCTCGCGTCGCGCGCATTGGAATCTCCTGTAATTTGCAGCGCGCGCGGCTTCCGGTTGCTTTTCTGACACGGTTTTTGGGTAGGAGTTTCGAGACTGCTAAACCCCAAACCCCAAACCCTAAACCCTAAACCCCAAACCCCAAACCCTAAACCCTAAACCCCTAAACCCCTAAACCCCTCAACCCCCAAACCGTTTCGGATGCCGCATTTGTATGCATTTGTCGCCCCCTTCTTTTCTGGAAGTTGCTGTCTTGAAGTGCAGCGTAAACACTACTAGTGCAACCCCAAACCCTAAACCCTAAACCCCAAACCCTAAACCCCAAACCCTAAACCCTAAACCCTGCGCCTCCTGAGCCCGACCCACTTGGACTTCAAGAGCAGCCGGAAGCGGTCCCGGTACTCCGCCGCCATCTTCGTGAGCACCTCGCAGTCTGTAGGGTTTAGGGTTTCGGGTTTAGGGTTTAGAGTTTAGGGTTTAGGGTTTAGGGTTTAGGGTTTAGGGTTTAGGACTTAGGGTTTAGGGTTTAGGTTTTAAGGCTTAGGGTTTGGGAATTTTGGGTTTAGGTGTTCAGGCCCCTTAACAATTAGATTTCCTTTGGGGCAAGGGGGGGGGAGTGAGGTTTGGGGTTTTCGGGTGAAGGCCTTTAGTGCTGTAGGGTGTTGGGGTGTTGGGGTTTTAGGGGGTTCACGGGTTTACAGCTTTTTGAACCCTCAACCCAGACCCTAAACCCTAACTCAAGGTTTGCATAGACCCTGAGATGAAGGTGCTGTCCGCAATCGGGCCAACCCGAAACCCTAAACCTTAACCCCCAAACTCCTACACCTTGGCATCTCGGCATCTTGCAGACACCAACAGCTAAAGAGAGCCCTGATGTTTAGGGTTTGAGTTTTAGGGTTTAGGCTCTCGGGCTGAAGGTTTGAGGCTACCTACCCTGAACCCTAAACCCTACACCCTAAACTCTAAACCCTAAACCCTAAGCCCGAGCTTTTCTGCTCGTATGGCTGTCTATCTTCTGCGGTGGCTCATAGAGGGCTTCTAGGAACAAGGGGCGTTTATGCCTGGCATCTTTGCGGCGCCCTAAACCCCAAAGCCAAAAAACCCTAAACTCTAAACCCTAACCCTAAACCCTAAACTCTAAACCCTAACCCTAAACCCTAAACCCTAAACCCTAAACCCTAAACCCAATACCGGACGCCGACCTGCCCGGCCGCAAAGGTCAGCTCCGCACCGACAAAGGCATTGGAGGGCCTGCCGAGCACATGGCACAAGGGTTGGGGTTTAGGGTTTAGGGTTTAGGGTTTAGGGTTTAGGGTTTGGGGTTTGGGGTTTGGGGTTTGGGGTTTGGGGTTTGGGGTTTGGGGTTTGGGGTTTGGGGTTTGGGGTTTGGGGTTTGGGGTTTAGGGTTTGGGTGCTGGGGTTTTAGGGGGTAGAAGAGGCCAGGGTGGGCACAGGGTTCAGGAGTGGGGCTCACGACTTAGGGTGTTACGGGTGCTGGGGGCATATGGGGTTCTGGTTTAGGGACTGATTGGGGTAACCCTACACCTTAGGGTGTACTTCTCTCCGAGCCGGAGGACACACCGTGCTCGCGTGCTGATGCGCACGGGACGTGCTGAGGGCTTACGGTTTAGGGTCTAGTAGGGTTCAGGGTTTTGGGTCTAGGGTTTAGGGTTTAGGGTTTAGGGTTTGCGGTTTAGGGTTTAGGGTTTAGGGTTTAGGGTTTAGGGTTTAGGGTTTAGGGTTTCGGGGCCCGGGCTGCTCATGAACTCCCTCAAAAGCCGCCTTGGAACTGTCACTGGGCATGGCTTCATTTCTCTGGCGTTGCTGAGGATGCTCCCCCTTATACAAACAAGCTCCTGAATAGGGATTCTAGTAACCCCCACTATAATCCCTATTAAGGACACTGAGGACTGTCAGCATAAGGGGATTAAGGGATTTTGGCAGCAACCCTATTATAATGCCTTTGAAGGGCTGTCGGCATAAGGGGGCAACATCCCAAGGCGTTAGGAAGGAGCTGCCTTTTGACGGCTTAGATGCATCCTTTGGAAGGGTGCCTTTCGTATCTGGAAAGCTCCCTGCTCTTTCTTCAATCATGGGACGCGCCTGACGTATCGAACCTAGCTCATCACCCTTAACCCTTAAACCTAAACCCTAAACCCTAAACCCTAAAACCCTATAACCCTATAACCCTATAACCCTATAACCCGAGAACCCTATAACCCTATAACCCCATAAACCTATAACCCTACACCCTATCCAAAGGAGCCGCCAGATTTGACTCACATGCTTACCCGAACCGCACAACCACCGAGAGCGAGGATCCCAAGCCATAACCCAACCCAAAACCCAAAACCCAAACCCCAAAAATTATTGTGAACAAATCGAAAACCCGAAAACCCGAAACCCCGAAAACCCAAAAACCCAAAACAAAGACCCAAAAACCCACAAACCCAAATAGCGAAAACCCAACAAAAACCCAAAAACCCAAAACCCAAAAACCCGAAACCAAAAAAAGACCAAACACCCAAACAAACCCAAAAAAAATCCAAAACCCCAAAAACCCTAAACCCTCCCTTGAGGCCCGGCCTGAGCGTGCGCTTGGCCGTGTGGCCGCCCAGCTGCGAGCGCATCGACAAGTCCACCTTCGTCCGGTCCCTGGCACCGCCGGTTTAGGGTTTAGGGTTTCGGGTTTAGGGTTTAGGGTTTAGGGTTCAGGGCTATAGGGTTTAGGACCCTCAAGCCGAAAGCCTGGACCCCAAAGTCTAAGACCGCATATAACAAACCCCAAGACCCTATATAAACCCTAAGACCCTAAGACCCTAAACCCTAAGACGCTATGTAAACTCTAGACCCTAAGACCCTACATGAAACCTAAGGCCCTAAGACCCTGAACCCCTATAGCTACCTCAAGACCTTAAGACCCTGAGGCCCGAAGACCCTCAAGCCGAGTTATGGTTACTACCCTAAACCCTAAACCCTAAAACCTAAACCCTAAACCCTAAACCCTAAACCCTAAACCCTGAACCCTAAACCCTAAACCCCAAAGCCTAAACCCTAAACCCTACCCCTAAACCTAAACCCCAAACCCTAAAGCCAAGCACCGACCCCGCCTCTCCGCCTAGGGGCATTTTGGGCTGAGAAAGGAGGGCTTATGGCTTGGGGGTGAAAGGGTCGGGAGGCATTTAGGGTTTAGGGTTTAGGGTTTAGGGTTTAGGGTTTAGGGTTTAGGGTTTAGGGTTTAGGGTTTAGTGTATAGGGTTTTTAGGGTAGTTCTCTAAAACAAGGGTCCCTACTTGGAAGCCCTGTTGACTTGGTAGGCAGGGTTAGTAAGGTGGGCTATGGGAGTTAAACCTCTGCATGCCATCGAAGAAGTTATACAACACACCAAGGCGCTTTTCAGACCAAAACCTTCGGCCTCCCAATCCCCCCGCACCCTAAACCCGTGACTGTAGGATTCAGACCCTCAACCCTAAACCATCAACCCTAAGCGCTAGGACCCTGCGAGGCAGTTCGTGGATACCCTAAACCCTAAACCCTAAACCCCAAACCCTAAACCCCAAACCCTAAACCCTAAACCCTAAACCCCCCTGCCTGAGCCACTGAACTGCCTCAGACGACTCCGTGGCGAGTCGCTCGATCAAGTCGGGCCGCGCCAGCCTTGGTTGAGCTCGGGTTTAGGGTTTAGGGTTTAGGGTTTAGGGTTTGGGGTTTAGGGCTAGGGTTTAGGGTTTAGGGCTCAGGGTTTCGGGTTGAAGGGATTCTTGCGGGTTTAGGGTTCCAGAGATGTCACAAAGGATTCCCAGAATCTCATTGTACTGGTGGGAGGCGGAGATCGGGTCTAAACCCCAAACCCTAAACCTTAAACCCTAAACCCCAAACCCTAAACCTTACACCCTAAACCCCAAACCCCAAACCCCAAAACCCAGGCTTGCCGTGTCGCTTGCCGGCACTCTTCGTGGTGTCTGCCACCAGGGACTCCACTGACGTCTCCAGCGCGGCGTTGATGCCTAGAGCTGGCATGAGTCTTTGAAGGGTTTAGGGTTCAGGGTTCAGGGTTTAGGGTTTAGGGTTTAGGGTTTTGGGTTTAGGGTTTAGGGTTTAGGGTTCAGGGGTTTAGGGTTTAGGCTTTAGGGTGTTGGGTTCTAGGGGTTTGGGTTTTAGGGTTGAGGATTTAGGGTTGAGGGTTCAGGTTTGGGGGCTTAGTATTAGGGCTCAGGGAGTTCAGGGTTTAGGGTCTAAGGTTCAGGGTTTGGGTTTAGGTCAGTATCCCCCAGAAGCCCAACCCGGTAGACCGAGAATCCTGATGGCACAGCAGAGCTCAAGCCAATCTGCCAAAAAAGGCGGCTGGAGCTAGGGTTTAAGGGGTTGTGAGTCAAGGAGCTAATTCTGCGTGTAACGTTCTCAGGGCTTGGCTACGCCCTAACCCCTAAACTTTAAACCCTAAACCCTTGCAAGGCTTTCCCCCCAGGCCTGACGAAGCCTTGCCAGAGTTGCCACCCAAGTATGGCTGCCTGTTGAGGGCTCCAAACGACTGAAGATGAGGGTCCGGTTTAGGGTTTAGGAGGGTTTAGGGTCTAGTAAGCGTTCAATAGTAAGCAGACATGCCCACCCCAAGACCACCCAAAACACTACTCAAAACGAAGCCAAGCCGAACCTGCACCAGCCAAGCCGATGTTACACACCTCACCGAAGACGCTGTGTCTTGGGCTTGTAGGCTGTATCCGCGGAGCTTGAAGACTTTGTGATGGCCTGTTTACACATGTAGCCCTTTGTTGTGGGAACTTCACTTGAGCTCCTTAACAGCAGCCCCAGTTTCATGCCTTGAGGACCCTGAACAACCTGTACCTCCAAAGCACACGCTTCGAGGCGAAGCCGGGCCTATGGCTGTGGGCTTAGGGGTGAGGGGGGCTGGGCTTGGGAAGACAATAGACCCTAGCCTAACCCCAACACCCTAAACCCTAAACCCGAAAACCCAAACCCTAAACGAAACCCGGAACGCTAAACCCTAGAATAAACCCTCAACCCCCCAAAAACTCCGACTGATTGAGGGCAAGCCCTAAACCCTAAACCCTAAACCCTAAACCCTAAACCCTAAACCCTAAACCCTAAACCCTAAACCCTAAACCCTAAACCCTAAACCCTAAACCCCACCCCCAGCTGGGACTCAGGCTTCTCGATCATGACGACGGTGCCGCCGCGGTCGAGGAGGGACATGGCTGCAGCCATCCTCAGTGGTAGTTTTTTGGGGGTTGAGGGTTTAAGTTCAGGGTTTAGGCTTTAGGGTTTAGGGTTTAGGGTTTAGGGTTTAGGGTTTAGGGTTTAGGGTTTAGGGTTTAGGGTTTAGGGTTTAGGGTTTAGGGCTAGGGCATGAGTAGGTTTGATTCTGGGCATTTTGAGGTTCATGGCGTGGGACTATTGAGGGGCTTGTAGCCTGACAACCCACACTGCCGCCTCATATAGGAGAACCCCTCAAACGCAATCCAAATCGCAAAACATGAACGGAGCTTTCACGCTTCCATGAAGCTCCCCCTAAGGAGGGTCCTTGCCTTTAGGGGCCCCCAACACGAAACCCTAAACCCTAAACCCAGTGCGCAGGCGAGCCACCCAGCCAGGCCACCGCCGACAATGACGGCATCGGCGGGGGCGGAAGCCTCCCCAATGCGAGCCTGGCTCAAGGATGGGTTTAGGGTTTAGGGTTTAGGGTTTAGGGTTTAGGGTTTAGGGTTGAGTCGTCCCTTGGTATGGGCTCTTAAATGGGTGCCGGGTATCCGCCGACCCTGGCGGCGTGTTGGATGGGAAAAGGAGGTTTTCATCCCTCTTTCCCTCCTTACCCCCCCAAAACGCGGGGGGGGGGGTGGGGGGGGTCGGTGCACAATTTTTTCGTGGAGGACCGCGCCACCCGCACAGCGTAAACAGGCGGTTCAGCACAGGGGGGTAGGGGCGCCCTCAGCAAAATCAGCGTTTTCCACCCCCCCCCCCCCCTCCCCCCCCCGCCCCCCCCCCCCCCCCCCCACCCCCACCCCCACCCGGGGCATGCCTGGGTCGTTTAGGGTTTCGGGCTTCGGGTTTAGGGTTTAGGGTGTAAACCCTAAACACCAAACTCGAAAGGGTTTGGGGGCCACGGATTGGAATGAGACGGTTTCGGGCAAGATTTTCTAAGGGACCACTATGGGACTGCATGACTAAACAGCAAGCCCCCCCCCCCCCCCACCCACCCCCCACCCCCCCCCCCCCCCCCCCACCCCCCCCCACCCCCCCCCCACCCCCCCCCCCCCCCCCCCCACCCCCCCACCCCCCCCCGAACGTTGCAGAGAACTCTGCCGAGCAGGCTGGGATGATCTTCGAACCATGCGAGCGGGTTTAGACCTCTCAACTATGCTCCAGCGGGGTCGGCGGCTTGAGCCGGAGGCTCTTAAATATACCCCCTTATATACCCCAGACAGCCCACGGGCCCATACTTCAGAACCCTTGAAAGAGGGTAGAAAGAAAGCTGACTGGGGCATGTGTCGCGAAGGGCTTCTTTGTTGGCCAAGATGCCAACAGTCACGGGCGGCATGCTGGCTTCTTTCGTCCCACCCGCCAAACCCCAAACCCCAAACCCCAAACCCTGTCGAGTAGCGGGCTTGCGCGCTTAAACTCCCACCTTCTGGAGTCGACCGCAAGTTCGAGACCAGGATGGCTTAGGACCCTCCTTGAAAACCCTCGCCCGAGCCCCTAGAGCTCCCAATCACAGAGCCCCAAACCCTTAACCCTAAACCCGAAGCCCTAAACACCTAAACACCTAAACACCTAAACACCTAAACACCTAAACACCTAAACACCTAAACACCTAAACACCTAAACACCTAAACACCTAAACACCTAAACACCTAAACACCTAAACACCTAAACACCTAAACACCTAAACACCTAAACACCTAAACACCTAAACTCTGACCGAGCAATCTTTATGTTTTTACTTGCAGACTTGATTGCTGTCAACACCCACAAAACGCGTTTAGGGGTTCAGGGTGCCCAGCAACCATCCTATGTGGAGCCCTGAACCCTGAGCCCTAGTTTTGGCGAAGGTGAGATCGGAAAATGAACAGGGGATCAACTCTCAACTCGAAGCTTCAATCCTTAAACTCGTACCTCCTCAACCCTAAACCCCCTACCCCCCCCCCCCCCCCCCCAAAAAAAAAAGCCCCCGCTAAACCCCTAAACCCTAAACCCTAAACCCTAAACCCCCGCTAAACCCCTAAACCCTAAACCCTAAACCCTAAACCCTAAACCCTAAACCCTAAACCTCCCCTAAACCCCCTAAAGGCCCCCTGAAGCCTCGGAGCCCTCCACCCAGTGCAAGGGAGGGGGCAGCTCCATAAGCCCGGGCCCCTTGTTGGGTCCTATGTCTAGTGCAAGCACCCTTCAAGTCATAGACCCCCCAAACAAGGGACCCAAATTTAGAAGTACCCTAAACCCTAAACCCTAAACCCTAACCCTAAACCCTAAACCCTAAACCCGGGAAGCTCCTGCACGATCGGCGCAGGTGAAGACCCGGCCAGGCGTTGCGCAGACTTCAGCGCCAGCCTCGGCGACTTGGTGGAGGGCTTCGGTTTCAGGGTTTAGGGTTCAGGGTTTAGGGTTCAGGGTTTAGAGGGTAGAGGGTTTAGGGTTTGGGGTTTAGGGTTTAGGGTTTAGGGTTTAGGGTTAGGGTTTAGGGTTGAGGGTTTAGGGTTTGGGGTTAAGAGTTTAGGGTTTAGTGTTTGGGGTGTACAGGATTAAGGCATAGGGGTTCAGAGTTTAGGGTTTAGGGTTTGGGGTTTGGGGATTCGGGTTACACCCTGAGCGCTGAACCCTAAACCTAAACCCTCAAGCCTAAACCCTAAACCCTAAACCCTACCCCCCTGAACCCTAATCCTATAAACTTCGAGATAGGGACTTCAAGGCTGCAGTTTGCTTTGGCAGGGATCTTCCCACGAGCCCTCTACACCCTCACACCCCCTAAACCCCTCAAACCCCTAATTGGAGGTTCATGGTACTTTTTGACCCATGATAGCTGCTGCTTAGAACTGCACTTAAAAACCCTATTAGGGCACTTAAGGGGCCTATCAGTGGGATACAAGTACAGCTAGTATTGGTTGATAAGGTTAATAAGTACCATGAACCTCCAAAGCACTGGTCTGCCCTTTCCCAGAGTGGGGGGGGGGGGGCTTCTCAAGGCGGTATTATTGAGTTGTCGGGCTCTCTGGTGCCCCGGCACCCTAAATTCCCAGAACCCCAGATTCATACCCTAAACCTCCAAACCCAAGCGCCATCTCTCTAAATTGGAGAGATGATAAGTCACTTGCGCACACTGCTTCCTGGCGTCATCACCATACTTGAGAGACAAGCCACATGTGCAGATTGAAACATCAGCTGTTCCACTTATATGGATCGGATTGACGCTCCAAGTCCGCGTCAACCCCAAAGCCTAAACCCCAAACCCCAAACCTTGAACCCTGCTTGGAGGTTCATGGCACTTATGAACCAATTATAGCTGTACTTACAACCCACTTGTAAGCCCCTTAAGTGCCCTTATGTGGATAAAAGTGCAGGTACAATTGGTTCACGAGTACCATGAACCTCCAAGAACCCCAAACCCCAAGCCTAAACTCCAAACCCCAAACCCCAAACCCTGAACCTTGTGAGTTGCGCCCACGGAGCGGCCGCGATGAAAGGATCCTGCGCCCAAGACCATCTGTTCCGCCGGCGTGCCCTCCAAGCAGGCTCCTCGAAGCTCCACGCATGCAGCGCGAGAAGCAGTCTTCTCGCCCGGGGTCGGGCAAAGCTCATGGTGGCGATGTCGTAGACCTGGCCGCCCTCCAGCAGACCCCAAACCTTAAACCTAAACCCTAAACCCTAAACCCCAAACCCCAAACCCCGAAGTTGCCACCAGGGAGCCTGCAGAAGAGGTCGGCCTTGTCGACTGCGTAGTGCTTGGCCAGCAGCAGGATCTCCTAGACCGGCGGAACAGGTTTCTGGGGGAGGAGGTTTAGGGTTTAGGGTTTAGGGTTTAGGGTTTAGGGTTTAGGGTTTAGGGTTTAGGGTTTAGGGTTTAGGGTTTAGGGTTTAGGGTTTAGGGTTTAGGGTTTAGGGTTTAGGGTTTTTTAGGGTTAGGGTTTAGGGTTTAGGGTTTAGGGTTTAGGTTTTAGGGTTTAGGGTTTAGGGTTTAGGTTTAGGGTTTAGGTTTAGGGTTTAGGGTTTTAGGGTTTAGGTTTAGGGTTTAGGTTTTAGGGTTTAGGTTTATGGGGTTTAAGGGGTTTACGGGGTTTAGGGGGCTTAGGGGGCTTCGGGGGTTTAAGGGGGTTTAAGAGGGGGATTTAGGGGGTTTAGGGGGTTTAGGGGGTTTAGGGGGGTTTAGGGGGGTTTAGGGGGTTTAGGGGGTTTAGGGGGTTCAGGGGGTTTGGGGGGTTTTAGGGGGTTTAGGGGGGTTTCGGGGGTTTAGGGGGTTTCGGGGGTTTGTGGTTGAAGCAGAGGATTTCAAGGGTTTTCAGGAATTTCGGTTCTAACGTTTGCAGGAGCAGGTTTGGTTGCCAACGTCCTCCCGGTTTAAGAGCCGTAGATAGGTATTCTACCGGCTCCATCGTCTCGGATCTATAGACACTCATAGGGCTCAGGGCTTAGATAGGTTTAGGGTTTAGGGTTTAGGGTTTAGGGTTTAGGGTCTAGGGTTTCGGGTTTAGGGTTTAGGGTTTCGGGTTTAGGGTTTAGGGTTTAGGGTTTAGGGTTTAGGGTGTTTAGGGTTTTTAGGGTTTAGGGTTTAGGGTTTAGGGGGTGTTTTCGCTTCTGGATTTCATGGGCTTCCCCTGGCGTCCTCGCCGACTTGCCCTTGCGCGACGAGAAGGTCCAGGAGCAACTCCTCTCTTCGGACCCCTAAACCCCAAACCCTAAACCCTGAACCCTCAACCCTAAGCCCTAACACTTCTCCGGCGTGCTGGCCGAACGCATAGTTCCAAACCCGGACTCCTTAAACGCTAAAACCTATACCCTAGACCCCTACCTTCGGTCTTCAAAAATGCCTGAACCGGTAGGAAGCAGGACTAAGCACACAGTGAGCGACCAAACCAGGTACGGAAGCAGGTGATAGATCCCAAACATCAACAGGGCGCAGGTTCCTAGGGCAAGTTTACCCAGCAGCCAAGTGGGATATCCGCGCTCATGAATGCCCTCCTAGCTAGAACCCTAAACCCTAAACCGTAAACCCTAGACCCTAAAACCTAAACCCTAAACCCTAAACCCTAAACCCTAAGCCGCAAATAGCAACCACACCCCAAACCCTAAATCCCCGGAGCCTAGAACCGCAAACAAGACACACCAGTCCCTAAGCCTGAAACCCCCAACCCCCAACCCCAAACCCTAAACGCTACACCCCAAACCCCAAACCCCAAACCCAAACCCCAAACCCTACACCCCAAACCCCAAACCCTAAACCCCAAACCCCAAACCCTCACGAGCTCTGAGCCTCGTCTTGGGCACTGAGGTGACAGCGCCGGGAGGCGCTCAAGGCGGCATCCAGGAGCTGACGCCTGCGACATCTGGGGGTTTGGGGTTTTTTTTAGGCTTGCCAGGCGCTTCCAACTGATGTACTAAACATAGGGAAAATCTCCGGCTTGCGCGTAGGCGCAGTAGTCAGGGTATCGCCGAATTGGCTATCGGATCTTAAAAATTGTATGAGTCCCAAAAAATCTCGCCGCCTTTCAGGCATGGCGTGGTGGTCTAAATGGTGTTGGTAAAATCTGACTGCTTCCTTTGAAACTAGTTCATACCAATACCTTGCGGGGTGACCTCTTGATTTCGATTTGGTGAATTTTATCCTATCCTTGAATCCGGGGGAAAAGACTACGTGATGTACCGGTTGATTAGGCGGGGTGGTCAGTGATTTGAGCAGCAGCTGAAACTGCTGTTTGTATATGGTTTGCGAAGGAATGAATGGTCGGCCAGCTGTTCTCCACACTTTTACATTAGGGATTCGGGAATAATACGAGTGTTTGATGCCTAATGCTCTTCGAAGGTGCCTGAAGTACCAGCCATGTATGGTACGGAAATGTTGCTTGTCTAAAGAGCATGTAGCTAGGGAGTACGTGTAGATAGGAAGAATGGCGGAGTGAAAGATGCGAGATTTAGATCCTTTGGGGAGCTTACAGTTCCAAACATGATACAGCTTCGAGAATGCGGCTTCTGCTTTGCTTTTTCGAAAAGTGATGGCAATTTTTGGCGGGGTAGTCCAAGAGATCTGTGTCCCTAGATATTTGGCTGAGGTAGTCGTGGGAACAGCTGTTCCGTCCGCAAAACAGATAGTGGTGGCGGAGTAGTCGGTGACTAGGAGCTCTGTTTTTTCCTTGTTCAACTCTAACCCGTACAGGGATGCCTCTACCTGTACCGCGTGCAGCATCTCTTGCAATTGATGCGTAGTAACCGCCATTAAAACCGTGTCATCTGCATATTCTAGGTCATAAACCGGTTTACCCACCGACCAAGTATTTTGTGGGATGCCGTGCGTGCGTAATTTTTTATCGACATCGTCGAACAAGACTGTCATTACAATTATAAAAAGGTAGGGGCTCATGGGACAGCCTTAGAGGAGGAGGCCAGTGTTAGGAGCTCGATTTTGTCCTCATCATCTATTTCTTGGTCCAACTCAGCCAAGACATAGGCGTCTGATATCAGCCACGCTCCTGACATCAGGGCTGTCAAGATCCTACTGGCCATTAGCCGCTTGAGCAATTCTCCGTCTTCTGAATCATACAGCTCCGCTCTCGTGTTGTTGAACTCATGGTAGATCGTCCTCGCGACAACGTCATAAGCCCAGTTCAAGAGCTCCGACAAGTTCTCTGGCACAAGGTCAGGCGCATCGTTTTGGGGGGGTTTAGGGTTTGGGGTTTGGGGTTTATGGTTTGGGGTTTAGGGTTTAGGGTTTAGGGTTTAGGGTTTAGGGTTTAGGGTTTAGAGTTCAGGGTTCAGGGTTCAGGGTTTACCCTAAAACCCCTAAGCCCAAATTTTCACCTCCCCGATGTAGGCCCTCAACCTTAAAACCTCCCCCAAATGCAGACCCTTTGACATGGTCGATGTGCGCCGAGGATCTCTTCGAGTTGGAGCAGACGGTTGTAGTGCTTAGGGTGTTTGCTGGATCCCGAAACCCAGAACTCCATATAACCGTAAACCCAAACCCCAAACCTCAAACCCTGAACCACATAACCCTGAACCCTAAACAACGCCATAACCCAAACCCGAAACCCTAAAACCCTAAACCCCAGACCCGAAATCTAAACCCGAAACCTACTAAACTCTAAAACCCAACCCTAAACCCTAAAACCTGCAAAGCCCCTTAACCCCTTGAGCCCCGCGCATCCGGTTGCCCCGAAACCCTCAACAGTCGAGCCTGGAGCCCGAAACTCCCGATTGTTGCGAGTGAACCCAACACCCACGGTTTAGGGTTTAGGTTCAGGGTTTTTTGAAATGAGGGTTTAGGGTTTAGGGTTCAGGGTTCAGGGTTCAGGGTTCAGGGTTTGGGGTCACGCCTGGTCCCGATGCCCATGGGCGAGGAGTCGACCTGCGAAGCGCAGGCTTCCCGCGTCTCGGACTCCAAACAACAAAACAGGGTTTAGAGTTAAGGGTTTAGGGTTTAGGGCTTAGGGCTTAGGGCTTCGGGCTTAGGGCTTAGGGCTTAGGGTTTAGGGCTTAGGGCTTAGGGTTCAGGGTTTAGGGCCTTCTTTAGGATTTGAGTTGAGGGTTGAGGATTGAGGTTTGGAGCTTAGGGTTCTCATACAGGAGGTGTCTCCTTGAGGTCTGCCCCCCCTAAACCCTAAACCCTAAACCCTAAACCTTCAGACTCCCCTTTGAAAACCCCTCAGGTCGGGGCCTCCATGCCTGGTGGGGCCGCCTGACCTGAGGCTTCCAGCACTTTGGGGTTTAGGGTTTAGGGTTTAGGGCTTAGGGTTTAGGGTTTAGGGTTTGGGGTTTAGGGTTTAGGGTTTGGGGTTTAGGGTTTAGGGTTTAGAGTGGCTCGGATTCCCTGGAATCCGGTAAGAGGACCTCCCGCAGAGTCATAGTTGGAGGTTCTGACCAGGTTGTTAGCAGCAGTATAGGAGGATAGAGAGAGAGAGGAAAAAAAAAAAGCGAGAGAGAGAGAGAGAGGAAGCTGCAATAATTGCGTTGTAGATTTGTATATTGTCAAGAAGCAATAAACATGAGAATAATCATGCTGCAGGGAGCGAGATGTGTATATAGAGATGGACCTGAACCCTGAACCTTAAACCCTAAACCCTAAACCCTACACCCTAAACCCTAAACCTTAAACCCTAAACCCTAAACCCTAAGCCCTAAACCCTAAACCCTTTACCGCGGGTGTTTGTGCGAGTTCTTGTCGTGCTTCTAGGGGCTTCGAGTCGGCGTCTGAAGTAGCCCTTCCGTGTGGTTGAAAAAGGCCAAACCCTAAACCCTAAATCCTAAACCCTAAGCCCTAAGCCCTAAACCCTAAACCCTAAACCCTAAACCCTAAACCCTAAACCCTAAACCCTAAACCTAAACCCAAAACCAAAACCGTACTGGGATAAGGTTCAGACTTTAAGGCTAGGGCTTATGTGAGCACACCAGACGCCGCTGCGTTGCACCAGGGTCTTGGAGCCTAAAGCCGGAAAAGCCTAGATTTTAGGGCTTAGGGCTTAGGGTTTAGGGTTTAGGATTTAGGATTTAGGGTTTAGGGTTTAGGGTTTAGGGTTTAGGCGGGTTTAGGCGGGTTTAGGGTTTAGGGTAGTCCCTTCAAAAAACCCAGATTCAGGGCTTCGCGGGCTTTCAGTTCGTGCCCGGTCGCCGGCGGTTGGCGGCGACGGTGGCCCAGACACGACCGAGTGCACCTGTCACAGAACCCTGAGGCCACCCTAGACCCTAAACCCTAAACCCTACACCCTAACCCCTAAACGCTAAACCCTACACCCAAACCCTTAAACCCTAAACCCTAAACCCTAAACCCTGAACCCTGAACCCTACACCCTGTACGTGGGGCACGCTGGAGGCTTTAGGGCTTAGGGCATAGCGGGCTTCGGAAAGGCAAAGCTAGCTGAGACGCGGTTCAGGACCTTGGCGGGCCACGATCTTGTTGGCTTGTGGTTTTGTAAACCCCAAACCCTTGAACCCAAACTCCAAACCCTAAACCATAAACCCTCAAACCCTTAAACCCTCAAACCCTTCGAGCCTTATACCCTTAAACCCTTAAACCCGTAAACCCATAAACCCCTTAAATCCTTAGACCCTTAAACCCTAAACCCTGAACCCTTAAATCCTTAAACCCCCAAACCAGAAAAGCTTAGGGCAACAGGCTCAACGCGGAATCCCGCCGAGCCTGAGCCAACAAACGCGGAACGGCGTCCTCTGAAATCCCTGAAGCTCCCGCGAGTGCTATTGGGTGCTTGTCTCAAAGATTACCTGCCGTAGTGGGTCTTCCCTGCTGGTTCTTAACATGTCCTAGAAGTTTACAGTACACTTCTGCAATCCGCAGTTATCCGAGAAGTTTGAACTGGGACAAGACCCCTAAACCCGACAAAAAAAAACAACAAAAAACACTGAACCCTAAACCCTGAACCCTAACCCTAAACACTGAACCCACAGCGGGTGGGTGGGGCGGGGGAGGGGGTTGAGTCCTACCCGGCAGCCGAGAATATGCCCGCATTACCTTAAGTTGGCAGCTGCGTGTTTACGAGGGGATGTCCTTGAGCATCAACCCTTGCGTCGAAGCTGCAGGATTGCCCTGTGGGTACATCCTCGAAACCCCCTAAACCCCCCAAAAAAGGCCCTACTTATGGCTTAAGAACTCAAAAAAAAATCCCTATGTTGCCCTGCAAGTTCTTAATCAAAAACAGTAGTCGGGGGGGGGGGGGGGGGCCGCTGCACCTCATAGTACTGCTGAGTGAGGCTTCGCGCGTCCTGGCGCAACCGCGGCTCTTCGAAGTGCTAAAGCAGAGGCGCACCCTGAACCCTAACCCCTAAACCCTAAACCCTAAACCCTAAACCCTGCTGGTGGGTTTAGGGTTTAGGGTTGAGGGATGCAGCTTCCCATGAACCTCAGGTAAACCCCTCTGCCCTAAACCCTGAACGAACACTAACAGTACTAGTACCTCAAGAACGCCCCAAACAATAAAGAGCCTATATCCCCATAAGGAAGATACTTTGGGGGGTTCCTAAGCATGGTTCCTACGCAAAACCCTAAACCCTAAACCCCAAACCCTGAAACCCCAAGCCCCAAACCCTAAACCCCAAACCCTAAACTCTAAACCCCAAACCCTAAACCCTAAACCCCAAACCCTAAACCCCAAACCCTAAACCCTAAACCCCTAAACCCTAAACCACAAACCCTATGAAATCTCCGAAGCACTCGCATTCACCTCCATGGCTTCCGACAGCTTCCAGAGGACGTTGACCTCCAGTCCGAAGGGTTAGGGTTCAGGGTTTAGGGTTTAGGGTTTAGGGTTTAGGGTTTAGGGTTTAGGGTTTAGGGTTTAGGGTTTAGGGTTTAGGGTTTAGGGTTTAGGGTTTAGGGTTTAGGGTTTAGGGTTTAGGGTTTAGGGTTTAGGGTTTAGGGTTGATGGTTTAGGGTTTAGGGTTTAGGGTTTAGGGTTTAGGGTTTAGGGTTTAGGGTTTAGGGTTTAGGGTTTAGGGTTTAGGGTTTAGGGTTTAGGGTTTAGGGTTTAGGGTTTAGGGTTTAGGGCAAGTCTTTTGCAGGTCGCGGCGCTTTCAAGTGTTTCTAAGGTTTTCAGGGGTTTAGGCTTTCAAGGTTTAGGGTTTCAAGGTTTTCAAGGTTTAGGGTTTCAAGGTTTTCAAGGTTTAAGGTTTCAAGGTTCAGTGTTTAGGGTTTCAAGGTTTAGGGCTTGGGGTTTCAAGGCTTAGGGTTTCAAGGCTTAGGATTTCAAGGCTTAGGGTGTAGGGTGTCAGGGTTCAAGCTTCGGGTTCAAGGTTGCCACTTACCCGCCTGCAAAGCTGCTCCTGTGGGAAAAAACCCCTTAACTGGGGTTTAGGGTACCTTATTGGGGTCCTGATTACAAGGGAATCCGACAATTCTAGGGCAAATTACACCTCTTCTCAGCCCTGCTAACGCCACCCACCCACCCACCTACCCACCCAGCCACCCACCACCCACTGCCGTCGCGATGGGCGACGTCAGCCTAAGCCCGATAACCCTAAACCCTAGACCAATAAAACCCTAAACCCTGAATCCTGAAACCCTGAACCCTAAACCGTAAAACCCTAAACCCCATAAAGCTCTAAAACCCTGAACCCAAAGACTCAACCCTTCCTCACGCCTCGGGTCTCGTCCCCAAAAGGGCCCCCCAGCGGGTTTAGGGTTTGGCGTTTGGGGCTTTAGGGGTGTGAGGTTTTGGGGTCTAGGGGTGTAGGGTTTAGGCTGTAGGGTTTAGGGTCCAAAGTTTAGGGTTTAGGGTTCAGGGTTTGGGGTTTAGGGTTTAAGGTTTTGGGTTTAGGGTTTGGGGCTGAAATCCGCCGCCAGCCAGCCAGCGCCACCACGTCGTCGCGCGAGGTGCTGCTGGCGATCAAGTCTGGCGGACTGAGAAGGATCTTCAATGCCTTGGGCGGCTTCAGGCCCTAAACCCTAAACCCTAAACCCTAAACCCTAAACCCCTGTACCCTAAACCCTAAACCCCGAAACCCGAAACCCCTAAACCCTAAACTGCCTTGAAGTTGCAGGCTTCGGGCTTAGGGTTTCAGGACGCCTGAGGCCCTAAACCCTAAACCCTAAACCCTAAACCCTAAACCCTAAACCCTAAACCCTAAACCCTAAACCCTAAACCCTAAACCCTAAACCCTAAACCCTAAACCCTAAACCCTAAACCCTTGCCAGTCCTGAGGTTGAGGGAGGGTTGGAGGGTTTGGAAGGCTCGGGGCTGCAGGGCTGTAAGGGCTTCTGGAACTTTTTGGGGCTTTGGGGGCTTAAGGTTTAGGGTGAGTCTTCTACCCTACATCCCGATGAACCGAAGCATCCTGAAGCCCAAGCCACAAATCCCAAACCTTAAGCCCTAACTCCTGAAACCCTGAAACCCCACACCCGCAACCCGAAACCCTAAACCCCAAACCCTAATGGGTTGAGTCAACCCAAGCCATTGCAACCTTAAACCCGAAACCCCAACCCCAAACCCCGAACCCCAAACCCCAAACCCCAAACCCTAGATGCTAAACCCTAAACCCTAAACCCTAAACCCTAAACCCTGAACCCTAAACCCTGAACCCTGAACCCTAAACCCAAACCATTGTTGCAGCCAGCCGCCGTACCCAGACCCAGCGAGAAGAGCTTCGCGTGCAGTCGGCAGCGCTGGCACTGGACGCAGTCCACGAGCTCCTCAGGCTGGGTTTAGGGTTTAGAGTTTAGGGTTTAGGGTTTAGGGTTCAGGGTTCAGGGTTCAGGGTTCAGGGTTCAGGGTTCAGGGTTTAGGGTTTAGGGTTTAGGGTTTAGGGTTTAGGGTTTAGGGTTTAGGGTTTAGGGTTTAGGGTTTAAGGGTTTAAGGGTTTTAGGGCTTAGGGCTTAGGGTTTAGGGTTCTAGGGTTTAAGGTTCAGGGTTTTTACGGGTTCTTTAGAGTTTTTAGAGTTTTTTAGGGTTTAGGGTTTAGGGTTTAGGGTTTAGGGCTTGGGGCTTGGGGCTTGGGGCTTAGGGCTTTGGCTTTCGTTGCGGACATTAGGGTTTCGGGGGGGGGGGGGGGGGGGACTCCTAAGGCTTCGGCCTATCGATTCTGAGGATGTGATGCTCTGGGTTTCCAGGCTGACGCCAAAGTTAGGGCTGAAGCGTTTTTTCTAGGAAGTACAAGAGAAAAGAGCCTCACAGCATTCGACCCTACTCCCCTACAGCCCTGAACCCGAAACCCTAACACCCAAACACCCTTCAACTCTATTAAGCCCTGACAGCCCGGACACCCTACAACCTTCTGGCGTCCTAATCCGACGTCTCTTTAGGGTTTTGGAAGGCACTTAGGGGCTCAGGTCCCGGGAACTTTCGAGGAGTTGTTCGAGGAGTTTTTTCGACGAGTTCCGAGGATGGTTTGGGGTTTGGGGTTTGGGGTTTGGGGTTTGGGGTTTAGGGTTTAGGGTTTGGGTTTAGGGTTTAGGGTTGTTCGAGGAGTTTTTTCGACGAGTTCCGAGGATGGTTTGGGGTTTGGGGTTTGGGGTTTGGGGTTTGGGTTTAGGGTTTAGGGTTTAGGGTTTAGGGTTTAGGGTTTAGGGTTTAGGGTTTAGGGTTTAGGGTTTAGGGTTTAGGGTTTAGGGTTTAGGGTTTAGGGTTTAGGGTTTAGGGTTTAGGGTTTAGGTTTAGGGTTTTTAGGGTTTAGGGTTTAGGGTTTAGGGTTTAGGGTTTAGGGTTTAGGGTTTAGGGTTTAGGGTTTAGGGTTTAGGGTTTAGGGTTTAGGGTTTAGGGTTTAGGGTTTAGGGTTTAGGGTTTAGGGATTAGGGTTTTTGCGCTGTTGGCTTCAAGTTACAGGGGCTTGAGCGTTTGGGGTTTAAACACCCTAAACCCTAAATCCTAAACCCTATTATAAACCCTAAACCCTAGAACCCTCAGGCCAAAAGCCTCAGAGCTCGGGCCGTTGTTGTCAGCTGAGTTGCCGTGATGTTCCGGAAGACGCTCCTGGGACGCCAGAAACCCTTTTTGTTGGGGTTTTGTTGGGTTTTGGGGGGGGGGGGGGGGTTGGGGCGGTTTGCGGGAGGTTCGGCGGGTTGGGTTTGGGGGTTTGGGGTTTGGGGTTTTGGGGGTTTGGGGGTTTGGGGGTTTGGGGGTTTGGGGGTTTGGGGGTTTGGGGGTTTGGGGGTTTGGGGGGCTTGGGGGTTTGGGGGTTGGGGGCTTGGGGGTTTGGGGGGTTTGGGGGGTTTGGGGGCTTAGGGTTTAGGGTTTAGGGTTTAGGGTTTAGGGTTTAGGGTTTAGGGTTTAGGGTTTAGGGTTTAGGGTTTGAGGGTTTAGGGTTTAAGGCTTAGGGTTCAGGGTTTAAGGTTTCGGGTTTAGGGTTCGGGGTTTTGGGTGAAGTTAGGGGTCTGGAGTTCGGGGGCTCTGGGGCGCTAGGGTGTGGGGGAATGGGCTTGTTGCGGGGATTTGGGGCCTGCAACCACTTTACGACCGCAACCTACAGATGGACGGCCACAAGCCTTCAGCACGAGAAGCCACTTCCCAAGCCCCTAAACCTCCCAAGCCCCGACCCCACGCCCCCCTAGCCCTAAACCCTAAACCCTAAACCCTAAACCCTCAAGCTGAAACCCTAAACCCTAAACCCTGAACCATTCACAGAAACCCATGCCGAGCGCACTGAACGACCTCTTAAAGCCTGCAACCCTAAGCCCTTAAAACCCGAAACAGCCTAAACCCTAAACCATTAAGTCCGTAAACCCTTAGCAAAAAACCCTGAAACCCTGAAAGCCTGAAGCCCTAAATCTTAAAACCCTAAACACTTAAACCCTAAACCCATTAAACCCCTAAACCATTAACCCCTTCAGGATGCGTAAACCCTAAACCTCTGACACCCTGAAGCCCCAACACTTACACCCGCAGACCCTTGAACCCCTGAACCCCATAAACCCCTAAACCCTAAACCCCCAAACCCCCAAACCCTAAAACCCCCTGAACTCCTAAACCCCTAAACCCCTGAAGCCCTGAAACCCTGAAACCCTGAGACCTGAAGCCCTGAAGCCCTCTAAACCCTAAACCCCAAACCCCCTAAAACCCCTAAATCCCCTGAACCCCTGAACCCCTGAAGCCCTGAGGCCGAGCCGCTTGAACTGCCTCTTGAGTAAACTTCGCTGGTCGGAGGGCGCAGTGAACAGCCTCGTCTCGTCGAAGGCCTCAAGTGTAGTAGGGTTTAGGGTTTAGGGTTTAGGGTTTCAGGGTTTGGGGTTTAGGGTTTAAGGTTTTGGGTTTAGGGCTTAGGGCTAAGGGTTTAGGGTTTAGGGTTGAGGGCTCAGGGTTTAGGGTTTAGAGTTTAGGGTTTAGGGTTGAGGGTTTAGGGTTTAGGGTGTAAGACCGGGCTTGCCATGGAGTTTCGGGGTTTCGGGGTTAGGGTTTGGGGCTTCGGGTTTCAGGTTTCGGGTTTCGGGTTTGGGGTTTGGAGTTTGCGGTTTGGGGTTTGGGGTTTGGGGTTTGGGGTCGGGGTTGAGGATTTGGGGTTTTAGGGTTTGGGGTTTGGGGTTTGGGGTTTCTTCAACACAACCCTAGTCCCTAACCCCCAAACCGCAACCAGAAGTTCTCAGAACTGCATAGTGTCTTGCAAGCTGAGGTCAGGGGCCTGGGCCTCTCTGGGCTCGAAGTGTCCAAGCGCTGCAAGTTTGCGGGGTGGGGTTTCAACAAACCCTGAACCCACAACCCCTTGGGGATCTGCGAGTTTCGGGCTTATGGCCTAAACCCGAAACCCGAAACCCGAAACCCTAAACCCTAAACCCTAAACCCTGAACCCTAAACCCTAAACCCTAAACCCTAAACCCTAAACCCAAACCCAGAACCCCAAACACCCTAAATCCTTGGCCGTTCGGAAGGGCTCCGGCTCCCTGAAGCCTCAAAAGCCCCAAAAAGTCCTACATCCTCAAATTTTTAAAATGAGTTTTGGGGTGTGCGGTTTTGGGTTTGGGGTTCAGGGTGAACCTTATGTTTGGTGGTTGAGGGCTTAGAGTTAAGGGTTTGGGGCTTAAGTGGTTGAAGGCTTAAAGTTTAGGGCTTAGGGCTTAAGACCCGGAAACCCTAAGTTCCACAACCTGAAACCCCACACCCGAAACCCTAAACCTTAAACCTTAGACCCTAAACCCTAAACCCTAGACCCTAAACCCTAAACCCTAGACCCTAAACCCTAAACCCTAAACAAACCTAAACCCTAAACTTTAAGGAAACACGTGTTGGCACCTCGAAGAGCGGGGAGCACAGCGATAGAAGCTGCGAGTCCAGGAGACGGGACATGAGCAACTGGCCGAGGCGGGTTTTAGGGTTTGGGGTTTAGGGTTGAGGGCTTAGGGTTTAGGGTTTAGGGCTCAGGGCTTAGGGCTTAGGGCTTCGGGTTTTAGAGGGGGCCCGTTTCCAGTTTTCTTAATCCCTGTTCCGCTAGGAAGAAAAAAGGATCCTTTTTGTCTACATGTAAGAAAGCCCATAAACCAAAAGGCAAGAAGGATCCCTAACACTGATCTAGTTTTGGGGGTACAGCGCCTAGCAGGTTGGACATTTTTGGGCTTCGGGATTTCGATGGGACAGTCGGGACACTTGGGTCGCTTGGGACGCCTGTTGAATAACCCTAAACCCTAAACCCTAAACCCTAAACCCTAAACCTCAACCGGAAACCCTAAACCCTAAACCCTAACCTGGTGGGGTACGAGGTGGGATCCCCCTGATGTTCTGGTTGGCGACGTCAACGCCCAAGCTGCAGCACCAAAGAATCCGGCAAGGTGTAACCCTGAACCCTTGGTTTAGGGTTTAGGGTTTAGGGTTTAGGGTTTAGGGTTTAGGGTTTAGGGTTTAGGGCTTAGGGTTTAGGGTTTAGGGTTTAGGGTTTAGGGTTTAGGGTTTAGGGTTTAGGGTTTAGGGTTTAGGGTTTCCCTGTGGTTCCCTGGGCCTTGGTCATGCCATCCTCCTTCTCATCGCCCGTGTGGAAGGCGTAGCTTTGCAGGTAGGGCGCCGCCTGGTCTAGGGGTTTAGGGTTTAGGGTTTAGGGCTTAGGGTTTAGGGTTTAGGGGTTTAGGGGTTTAGGGGTTTAGGGGTTTAGGGTTTAGGGGTTTAGGGGTTTAGGGGTTTTAGGGGTTTAGGGGGTTAGGGGTTTAGGGGTTTAGGGTTTTAGGGGTTCAGGGGTTCAGGGGTTCAGGGGTTTAGGGGTTTAGGGGTTTAGGGGTTTAGGGGTTTAGGGGTTTAGGGGTTTAGGGGTTTAGGGGTTTAGGGGTTTAGGGGCCTGAGGGGTTTAGGGGCCTAGGGGTTTAGGGGTTTAGGGGTTTAGGGGCCTGAGGGGTTTAGGGGTTTAGGGGGTTTAGGGGTTTAGGGGTTTAGGGGTTTAGGGGTTTAGGGGTTTCGGGGTTTAGGGGTTTAGGGGTTTCGGGGTTTCGGGGTTTCGGGGTTTAGGGTTTAAGAGGTTTAGGGGTGTAGGGGTTAGCTGTTTAGGGCTTGTAGGGTTGATACCGTGGGTTTATAGGGTTTCTAGGGTTTACAGGGATTTTAGGGTTTATGGGGTTTATGGGCCTTAGGGTTTTAGGGATTGAGAATCATCGGCCAGAAATGTCGCTGCAGGTTTCAGGGTAAGTTTGGTCGTGGGCCGGGCTATTCTGAAGTAGGCTAGAAACGATAATTCTAGCTGCATGTGTGTATATATATATATATGTGATAGATGTCTACATATTGCATATACATACATATCCTCGGGAACGTGCATCGCCAGTTCTACCTGCCCATGCACAACCCAACCTCAATCCTCACTAAACCCTAAACGACCCTCCACCCCCCCCCCCCCCCGTCCCCCAGAACACCCAAATACAAACCCTAAACCCTAAACCCTAAAGCCTAAACCCTAAACCCTAACCGAGAAAATATATTTTAAAAAAGCCCCGCCCTCTTCACTGCCCGAAGAAGGACGACGAAGGAGAAGTGAAGGTTCCTTGCGGTCGGACTGTCTTTCGGGTTGAGGGTTGAGGGTTTAGGGTTTAGGGTTTAGGGTTTAGGGTTTAGGGTTTAGGGTTTAGGGTTTAGGGTTTAGGGTTTAGGACTTCGGGTTTTTTATTTAGGCTTTTAGGGGTTCCGGTTTTAGGGCTTTGGGGGTCTGGAGTTCAGGGCTTTCGGGCTTAGGATTGCCGGGCGTGGGGGTTTTTAGGGGGTTTGGAGTTTTGGGGGGTAGGGTAGAGGAGGTTTGGGGGTATTGGGGGTTTGGCAGTTCGTGTAGGGGTAACCCTGAACCTTAAACCCTAAACCCTAACCCTAAACCCTAAACTCTAAACCCTAAACCCTAAATGAAACGAGGGATTGAGCCACTGCATCGCCGCGCGGAGTATTTGCAAAAGACATTGTCAGACTTTCTTGCAACGCGCGGAATCTGGCCGAACTCCTGCGGTTTAGGGTTTAGGGTTTAGGGTTTAGGGTTTAGGGTTTAGGGTTTAGGGTTTAGGGTTTAGGGTTTAGGGTTTAGGGTGTAGGGTTCAGGGTCTAGGGTCTAGGGTTTAGGGTCTAGAGTCTAGGGTTTAGGGTTTAGGGTTGCCACGCGAGCATATCGGGCCGCTTTGCAAACGGCTTGTACATGTATATTGGGTCTAGTTGGGGTTTAAGGTTTAGGGTTTGAGTTTAGGGTTTAGGTTGTCCTCACGTAAAAGGGTGTAGGGGTCAGGTCTTAAAAGTCCCGACCGTCGAAGTTGGAACAGCAACCCTCGAACTTAGGCCCTAAACCCTCAACCCTAAACCCTAAACCCTACACCCTAAACCCCGATGTCCCCCACCTAACGAGGGGGGGCATCTCCGTGACGCCGGGGCACTTCACCCGCTCCGGATGCTCCCCGATGTCCTTCATGAAGCGCTCCTTTCTTGGCGGCACTTAGGAGGGTTTAGGGTTTAGGGTTTAGGGTTTAGGGTTTAGGGTTTAGGGTTTAGGGTTTAGGGTTTAGGGTTTAGGGTTTAGGGTTTAGGGTTTAGGGTTTAGGGTTTAGGGTTTAGGGTTTAGGGTTTACGGTTGTTTAGGGTAATTTTAGCTGCCTTATTAAGAAACCCAATAAACCCAAAAAGGTAAGGATCTAAAGTTACGGTAAAGTACCACAAAGCTTTCGGCGCCGCTTCGCGGGGAGGTTTGGCGGCTTAGGGTTTGGGGTTTAGGGTTTGGGGTTTAGGGTTTAGGGCTTGGGGTTTAGGGTTTGGGGGTTTGGGGTTTAGGGTTTAGGGGTTTAGGGTTTAGGGTTTGGGGGTTTAGGGGTTTAGGGTTTAGGGTTTGGGGGATTCGGGTTTGGGGTTGGGGGTTTGGGGATTAAACGGTTTAGGGCTTTGGGTTTGTGATTTATGGCTTTTGGGACCCTAACCCTGTGCCCTGAACCCACCACAACGGCCTCTCAAATAGGAAGATGGCTTCAGGTTCAGGGCTTTGTGTTTGGGGTTTGGGGCTTAGGGTTTAGGGTTTAGGGTTTAGGGTTCAGGGCTTTAGAGCTGCAAGCGCCTGACGGGCTTCAGTTGCAGCCGAGGGTCTAAGTTTGGCGACCAGGCACCTTTTTGCTTCGTTCCTGCCAAGCTGTTGGGGGGCTGCGGTGTCGGGTTTAGGGTTTAGGGTTCAGGGTTCAGGGTTCAGGGTTCAGGGTTCAGGGTTCAGGGTTCAGGGTTCAGGGTTTCGTAGGCTCCCACACCATCAGTGATGGACTAGGATCATCCCAACTATGAGCTTCTGCTTTCGAGGGGCTTGAACATAAGGGGTACGGGATGGCCTGCTATAGGGGCCTTACGAATGAGAATCGACTTGCGAGGGCTATTGAGTCAAATCTATAGGGGCCATACGGGAACAATAACCCTAAAACCTCAAGCCCCGAAACCCCTAAACTGCCCCAAAAGCCCCTCTTTGTAGCCTCAACCCCTCTGTAGCGATTGAGGAGCTGAGGACTTGGCAACAAAAAAACAACCCTAAACCCTAAACCCTGAACCCTGAACCCTAAACCCTAAACCCTAAACCCTAAACCCTAAACCCTAAACCCTAAACCCTAAACCCCCCCAGAAAAGGGATGATAGAGGCTCCGTAAAGGTCCGTCGGTTTTTACCTTGCTTCTCCGGTAAGCAAGGACTCACCCAAAGAGCACAATATCCCCTAAAACAAGGATATCCCTGGGTTTAGGGTTTAGGGCGTAGGGTCTAGGGTCTAGGGTCTAGGGTTCAGGGTTCAGGGTTCAGGGTTCAGGGTTCAGGGTTCAGGGTTTAGGGTTTAGGGTTTAGGGTTTAGGGTTCAGGGGGTTTAGGATTTGGGTTTGGGTTTAGGGAGTCCTGAATAGGGATTATAGTCCCCCCCCCCGATTATAGTCCCTATTAAGGACTGCTAGAAAATATGGGGAACATCCCAAAGGATATACTTTAGAGTATATTCAGGATTCCTATGTATATGTTAAGGCTTATGACTTGATTGAGGGGTAGTGGGCTCTCCTGGGAAACACAACAAGGAAGCCCCAAGAAAGTTTTACGGCCGGCCCTGTGCAAAGCCAGGATCCGCCCTGTGATTCCATACCTGAAGCCTAACACCCCAAAACCATTCAAAAAACACAAAACAAAAAAACCGAAAAGCGTCAGTAAGCCCCAAGAAACCCAAAACCAATCAACTAAAAACAACGGAGAAAAAAACAGTGGGGACTTATATAACTAAAGCCCAGTCCTGGAGCGTAGAAATTCTTGGCGATGGAGATCGAGGTGGAGGCGTGCCAGCCACTCAGGAGGCGGTAGAGGACGCGCTCCTGGCGGCAAAAAAACGGCGCGTGCAAGAGAGGGCTGAGGGCGATTTGGGGTTTGGGGTTTGGGGTTTAGGGTTTGGGGTTTGGGGTTTGGGGTTTAGGGTTTAGGGTTTAGGGTTTAGGGTTTAGGGTTTAGGGTTTCGGGGCTCAGGGATGTGGGATGAAGCTTTTAGGGCCTTCTGCGTTCGTGGACCATGTCCAAATATGCGCTGTTGGTTCATCACAGGGCAGATGAACTAATTATACATGCTCCGCTTGCGCTGCCCTCAACGATCACTTGCGTGTGCTCAGTGCAAATATTCAACAAATGACTCATGATCGGGCGCACACTAACAAGGGACAATGCAGGCTGCCACATGCGCAGTCGGAAGAACACTGCTCAACACGCCGCACATGCAACCATTCCATGCTCCTCCAGTGTTGCCCTCAACGATCAAGGTGGCAAGGTTTCCGCACTGTTCTGTGCTCGGTAGAAATATTCAGCAGTTGTTTCATCACAGGGCAAACGACACACGCCGTCTCAGAAGAAGCACAATGCAGACACCGAATGAGTCACTGTAAGCCCTCAACGATCAAGGTGGCAAAGCTTTCCGCACATGTGTGTGCTCGGTGCAAATATTCAACAATTGACTCATCACCGGGCACAGGTCACTGGCATGTTCTTCCAACGGCCCCTGTTAACAAGGACAATGCAGGCTGCCACATGCGCAGTCGAAAGAACACTGCTCAACACGCCGCACATGCAACCATTCCATGCTCCTCCAGTGTTGCCCTCAACGATCAAGGTGGCAAGGTTTCCGCACTGTTCTGTGCTCGGTAGAAATATTCAGCAGTTGTTTCATCACAGGGCAAACGACACACGCCGTCTCAGAAGAAGCACAATGCAGACACCGAATGAGTCACTGTAAGCCCTCAACGATCAAGGTGGCAAAGCTTTCCGCACATGTGTGTGCTCGGTGCAAATATTCAACAATTGACTCATCACCGGGCACAGGTCACTGGCATGTTCTTCCAACGGCCCCTGTTAACCAGGACAATGCAGGCTGCCACATGCGCAGTCGAAAGAACACTGCTCAACACGCCGCACATGCAACCATTCCATGCTCCTCCAGTGTTGCCCTCAACGATCAAGGTGGCAAGGTTTCCGCACTGTTCTGTGCTCGGTAGAAATATTCAGCAGTTGTTTCATCACAGGGCAAACGACACACGCCGTCTCAGAAGAAGCCCAATGCAGACACCGAATGAGTCACTGTAAGCCCTCAACGATCAAGGTGGCAAAGCTTTCCGCACATGTGCGTGCTCAGTGCAAATATTCATTTATTGATTCATCACCGGGCACAGGTCACTGGCATGTTTTTCCAACGACCCCTGTCAACAAGGACAATGCAGGCTGCCACATGCGCAGTCGAAAGAACACTGCTCAACACGCCGCACATGCAACCATTCCATGCTCCTCCAGTGTTGCCCTCAACGATCAAGGTGGCAAGGTTTCTGCACTGCTCTGTGCTCGGTAGAAATATTCGGCAGTTGTTTCATCACAGGGCAAACGACACACGCCGTCTCAGAAGAAGCACAATGCAGACACCGAATGAGTCACTGTAAGCCCTCAACGATCAAGGTGGCAAAGCTTTCCGCACATGTGTGTGCTCAGTGCAAATATTCATTAGTTGATTCATCACCGGGCACTCGTCCCTGGCATGTTTTGCCAAGGATCCCTGCTAACAAGGACAATGCAGGCTGCCACTTGCGCAGTCGAAAGAACACTGCTCAACACGCCGCACATGCAACCATTCCATGCTCCTCCAGTGTTGCCCTCAACGATCAAGGTGGCAAGGTTTCTGCACTGCTCTGTGCTCGGTAGAAATATTCGGCAGTTGTTTCATCACAGGGCAAACGACACACGCCGTCTCAGAAGAAGCACAATGCAGACACCGAATGAGTCACTGTAAGCCCTCAACGATCAAGGTGGCAAAGCTTTCCGCACATGTGCGTGCTCAGTGCAAATATTCAACAATTGATTCATCACCGGGCGCACGTCACTGGCATGTTTTTCCAACGACCCCTGTTAACAAGGACAATGCAGGCTGCCACATGCGCAGTCGGAAGAACACTGCTCAACACGCCGCACATGCAACCATTCCATGCTCCTCCAGTGTTGCCCTCAACGATCAAGGTGGCAAGGTTTCTGCACGTTCTGTGCTCGGTAGAAATATTCAGCAGTTGTTTCATCACAGGGCAAACGACACACGCCGTCTCAGAAGAAGCCCAGTGCAGACACCGAATGAGTCACTGTAAGCCCTCAACGATCAAGGTGGCAAAGCTTTCCGCACATGTGTGTGCTCAGTGCAAATATTCATTAATTGATTCATCACCGGGCAACGACCCCTGTTAGCAAGGACAATGCAGGCTGCCACATGCGCAGTCGAAAGAGCACTGCTGGATACGCCACACATGCAACCATTCCATGCTCCTCCAGTGTTGCCCTCAACGATCAAGGTGGCAAGGTTTGTGCTCGGTAGAAATATTCAGCAGTTGTTTCATCACAGGGCGAACGACACACGCCGTCTCAGAAGAAGCCCAATGCAGACACCGAACGAGTCACTGTAAGCCCTCAACGATCAAGGTGGCAAAGCTTTCCGCACATGTGCGTGCTCAGTGCAAATATTCATTTATTGATTCATCACCGGGCACAGGTCACTGGCATGTTCTTCCAACGACCCCTGTCAACAAGGACAACGCAGGCTGCCACATGCGCAGTCGAAAGAACACTGCTCAACACGCCGCACATGCAACCATTCCATGCTCCTCCAGTGTTGCCCTCAACGATCAAGGTGGCAAGGTTTCTGCACGCTCTGTGCTCGGTAGAAATATTTAGCAGTTGTTTCATCACAGGGCAAACGACTCACGCCGTCTCAGAAGAAGCCCAATGCAGACACCAAATGGAGACACCGTAAGCCCTTAACGATCAAGGTTGCAAACCTCTCCGCGCTTGCGCATACCACCGATGCACACCCATAGTACTCTGTTATATTATCATCGGCTGAGGGTGCAGGTCTAGGTGTCTTTTCTTACTTGAAGGCGCGCACGCCTGCAGAAGGGACAAGCGTTTTTGATGCACTGCTCACATGAGCTTCAGGCTGTCTCCCTAAACCCTAAACCCTAAACCCTCAAGAAAGCAAATAGAAATTGTCTGTGACGTCATGGTGCTTGTCCCAAGTTGTTTGTCCAAACAGCTGACAAGCCGAGTTTCAGTAAGCTAACCCAAAGCAACAAAAGCCACAAACTTGCGCCCAAAACTTTCGCCCAACACCCGCCCAAACCTTTCGCCCAAAACGTTCGCCCAAAACTCCGGACACAAACTCCAAAATCTAAAAAACCGATCTTCTTTATGATATTGGCAGAAACTATTCATCCTTGGAAGTACTAAATAAGGTTAGTAAGCTGGGTTTACTGAGTCAAGAGAGCTTCCAAGTCCCTAAACCCTAAACCCTAAACCCTAAACAATAAACCCTAAACCCTAAACCCTGAACCCTAAACCCTGAAGTCCTCGTAGCACATCAGGTCGTTGGTTCCAAAGCGCCCACGCGGCATGGCGCTGCCGACCTCGAAGCAGTTCTCGTTGTACATCGCCTGGAAAGTTCGGGGTTTAGGGTTTTAGGGTTTAGGGTTGAGGGTTTAGGGTTTAGGGTTTAGGGTTTGGGGGTTAGGGTTTAGGGTTGAGGGTTTGGGGTTTAGGCCTCAGGGCATGTGGGCAGCTCTCCACATGATAACCCTAAACCGAAACCCTGAATCCTAAAGATAAGGCTGCCCCCCAAGAGGGCCCAAAGTTTTGTTGAGTCGGGGTACGGTGCTTAGGGCTTTGGGCGCTTGAGGGTTTATCTAGGCCTTCGGGCTGAGGGCTCTTGAGGGTTTAGGGGTTTTAGGGCTCTTGAGGGTTTAGGGTTTAGGGTTTAGGGTTTAGGGTTTAGGGTTTAGGGTTTAGGGCTTCGAGGTTTATGGCTCTTGAGGGTTTCGTCGCTGGGGTTCTTGAAGCGTCCGGTCCAAAGTGCATCGATTCCTCTGGTGCTCTTCAGCCTCCTGCGTGTTACGTGGGCAATATAAGGGTCGGAAGAGATACTAATCATCTTCCCTTAGAGTCCCTTTGTAACTATACTACAATACACCCCAAAACCCTATTCTAACTATGAAAGCCCGTATAGTAAGCGGTTTGCCGTCAACCCTTAACGACACGCACACACGCCCAGAGTCGGGATGAGTCTGTCGTGGTCTGGGATTGCAGTTTAGGGCTTCCGGCGTATAGGGCTTAGAGCTAATCGGGCTTCGGGCTTCGGGCATCGGGCTAGGGCTGAGTTGGGCTTAGGGTTTGGGGCTCAGGGCTGGGCATATATTCCCCCAACACAACCGCTGCCTGCCAGATGTGAGAGCCATTGTACCCGGTGTTGCGCTCCGGGTTCTTGATCAAGTTCACATCCTGACACTAAACCCCTAAACCCCCAGAGCCCCCGAACCCCTCACCTGCAAGACAACCCACCCCCTGAAACTCAAGAATCCCCACCACACGGAAAACAACCCTACCCCCTACACCCTAAACCCCCCACACCCTAAACCCGGTTCATGAATCGGAATACCCAGCTCTCAAGCTTTGTCGGCCTGCGCTCGGACAGCAAGCACGCACGCCTAAACCCTGAACCCGAAACCCTCAACCCCTAAAGCTAAAGCCCTGAACCTCTAAACCCTGAACCCACAAAAACCCTAACCCTAAACCCTAAACCCTAAACCCTAAACCCACGCCTCCAGGTCGACCCCCTTGAGCTCGTCCCCAGAGCACATGTCCACCCAGTAGGTGGGGAGATCCTCCTGGGATCATCAGTTTGGGTTTAGGGTTTAGGGTTTAGGGTTTTGGGGTTTTGGGGTTTAGGGTTTAGGGTTTAGGGTTTAGGGTTTAGGGTTTAGGGTTTAGGGTTTTACCTTCAGACCCTAAACCCTCAAGGTACCCCGTGCCCCGCATCGCAGCAGCTCCTGTTCCCGGCCTGGAGGATGATTGGTCGAAGGTTGGTGGTTTAAGGTTTAGGGTTTGGGGTTTAGGGCTTAGGGTTTAGGGTTTAGGGTTTAGGGTTTAGGGTTTAGGGTTTGGGGTTTGGGGTTTAGAGTTTAGAGTTTAGGGGTTTAGGGGGGGGGGGGGGGGGGGGGGGTGGGGGTTCCTTCTGGTCTGGTTCAGAAGGCGCCCTTAGTCGCATCAAAGAAACTCACCCAGGATCTGCTCTAGCACACAGGATCTGCTCTAGCATGTTCGACCTTTGGATGTTCACCATTACACGAACAGCCCTTGGGATAATAGGGGTACTATAATCCCCATTAAGGACTGTGAATCTAAGGGGGAACATCCCAACCCTAAACCCTCAACCCTGATAAGGGACCTTAGAATGTATGGGCTACTTAAGTATACAGGGAACTCTCATAAGGTACATGTAGGAGTTGAAAATTAAGGGTCCGGCCCAGCTCGAGAATGAAACCCAAAACTCTATAGGGTTGAGGGTTTAGGGTTTAGGGCTTAGGGTATAGGGTTTAGGGTTTAGCGTTTAGGGTTCAGGGTTTAGGGTTTAGGGTTTAGGGTTTGGGGTTTTTGGGTTCAGGGTTTAGGAGCACGAATCAGTTTCAACATACCCCAAACCCTAAACCCCTAAACCCCCAAACCCTAAGCCTCACCGTTAGCTTCGAAAACTCTGACCCAAAACCCTGAACCCTAGAACCGAACCCTAACCCCCAAACCCTCAACCCGAAGCACTAAACCCAAAACCCCTAAGCCTAACACCATGGACCATAGTATGCTTTGGGGGACCTAAACCCTAAACCCTAAACCCTAAACCGGGTTTTCCTGGCTTCGGCGAAATCATCTCTGTTGTGATGGGCTCTTTGGGCTGTGATATTTTTGTGTGAAATGTCATGCTGGCATGACTTCAGCACTAGTGGACATGAATTTCCCCAAGCCCTCAGCCCTAAACCCTCAACCCCAAGCCCTAAACCCCAACCCCTGAACCCTGAACCCTAAACCCTGAATCCTAAAACCCTGAACCCTGAACCCTAAACCCTGAACCCTAAACCCTGAACCCTAAACCCTGAACCCTTAGCTTGAGAGCTTCTGCGACCAAGCCACCTCAAACTCACAAGGCTCGGTCCTGGGGGGGGGTTTAGGGTTTAAGGTTCCCAGGATAGACATAGAATTACTAATGGCCTTATAAGGACTAAATGGCGGCTTACGAAAATAAGGGACCCCTAATCTAGAAGTAGGATTCCCTTATAATAAGGACCCCAATAAGGTACCACCTAATTTCGGAAACCCCATATGGGGATTCGGGGGTACCAAAAATTGACAATCGTTTTCAAATCAACCCCTTGGTTCAGGGTTTTGGGCTTAGGGTTTAGGGTTTAGGGTTTAAGGATTAGGGTTAGGGTTTAGGGTTTAGGGTTTTAGCCTTCTGGGCTTTTGGGGTTTTTGTTATAGGTTCTTAGGGTTTTTAGGGTTATATAGGTTTTAGGGCTTCGGGTTCGAAACCCTCTCAACCCTAAACCCCAAACACCCTAACCCCCCATTGTTCATAGAGTGTTGCCACCACTTTTGTGGAGTTTTGGGTTTAGGGTTTAGGGTTCTAGGGTTCTAGGGTTCTAGGGTTCTAGGGTTCTAGGCTTGAAGGGTTAGAAGGCTTAAGGCTTGGGCCCTCAAAACCCTACAAAACCCTAAACCCCAAGCCCTAAACCCTAAACCCTAAACCCCAAACCCTAAACCCTAAACCCCCCCAAAAACCCTCAATCCCCACGGCTGCCACCGGAGCTGCTCGTTGTCGCGCTCCAGCTGGGCCACCTCTGCTTGCTGGGGGCTTCGGGCTGAAGGGTTTAGGGTTTAGGGTTTAGGGTTAAGGGTTTAGGATTTAGGGTGTAGGGTTTAGGGTTTAGGGTTTAGGGTTTAGGGCTTAAGGGTTTGGGGTTTAGAGTTTTTCAAAGGGTTAAGGGCTTAAGGGCTTAGGGGTTTAGGATTTAGGGGTTTAAGGTTTAGGGTTTAGGGTTTAGGATTTAGGGATTTAAGGGTTTAGAAACGGCTTTCTGGGGGTATAGGAGTGAAGGGTCTAGGGTTTAAGGGTTTGGGGTTTAAGGGTTCAAGGGTTCAGGGGTTTAAGGGTTTAAGGGTTTAAGGGTTTAAGGGTTTAAGGGTTTGAGGGTTTGAGGGTTTGAGGGTTTGAGGGTTTGAGGGTTTGAGGGTTTGAGGGTTTGAGGGTTTGAGGGTTTGAGGGTTTGAGGGTTTGAGGGTTTGAGGGTTTGGGGGTTTGGGGGGTCTAGGATTGCAGGGGTTGGGGTGCTTAAGGGCTTAGGGCTTGAGGTTTTTAGGGTTTAAGGGTTTTAAGGGTTTAAGGGTTTTAAGGGTTTAGGGCTTAAGGGTTTAGGGTTTAAGGGTTTAAGGGCTTAGAGATTAGGGCTTAGGGGTTTGGGGCTTAAGGCTTTAAGGGTTTCAGGGCTTAAGGGTTTAAGGGTTTAAGGGTTTGAGGGTTGAAGGGTTTAAGGGTACAAGGGTTTTAAGCGTTTAAGGGTTTGAAGCGTTTTCGGCTTTAAGGGATTTACGGGTTTGGTGTCGCGAATACTCTTTGAAAGCTAGAAATGTCAACAAAAAAGTGCTTGAAAGCTTGGAGCTTCGGAGCTTTGAAGCTAGAAGAAAGAATCACAAGACAGACGACATGGAGTTCGAAAGTTTGGACCTTGAAAGCTTGAAGGAACTTCGATTTCGAAAGTTTGAAGCGAGAGGGAGTTTTGCAAGTTTGAAAACTTCGAGGCCAACCACACACGCATGACAGCAAACACGGCGGGACTGGCGTTCGTGCTCGAAAAGAGTCCAGAGCATGGAAGAGACAACCAAGGGTGAAAAAAAAGAGGGGACTCTTAGGAAGTTTTGCCTGTGGCACTTTTGCTGCTGAACTTGAGTCGGGAGTGGCATCAGACAGTCGATTCTGTAGAAGAGGGTGTCGAACTTGGAGCTCTAGAACTTTTCGAGGTCGGCGATCCGTGCGAAGTTTGAGAGGTTGAGAGGTCGAGAGATTGAGGCTTCGAGAAGGTCAGGAAATTGAAGTCCCTAAACCCCTAAACCCTAAACCCTAAACCCTAAACCCTTAAGTTCGAAAGCTTGAAGCTTCAAACTCGAATGCGAAAGCGGAGCGAAGATGAAGTCCAGGCGTGAGACAGAACGGCTTGGAGGTTCATGGTACTTATGAACCGGGTTTAGGGTTTAGGGTTTAGGGTTTAGGGTAACTGTACTTATAACTGTACTTATAGCCATATCAGGGCACTCAGGGGGCTTACAAGTGGGTTATAAGTACAATTATCATTGGTTCATAAGTACCATGAACCTCCAAGTGGGGTTCGAGGGCTTGGGGTCTAGGATTCAGGGCCCTTTTAGGGAAGACGAAGGGGCCCATATGGCGTTTCCCTATGGGTGGGGTGGGGGGGGGGGGGCTCTGCCATAGCTCAGTCCAGTGGGCTGAGAGGGCTTAAGAAGGGGGTTTAGGGTTCAGGGTTTAGGGTTTAGGGTTTAGGGTTTAGGGTTTAGGGTTTAGGGTTTAGGGTTTAGGGTTTAGGGCTGCAAGGGTTTCGGGGTTCTCGGCCATGTGCCTGAACTCTGGTGTAGAAACTGAGAGTTTTGCTTGGGGCTTGCGGCTGGCCAGTGCCAAGCCACATGCGCATGCCTCAATATTACACGAGTCTTTCAAACTCGTCCTGTTTCAAACGCTCGGACTCGCGAATTCGAACGTGTGCCCCTAAACCCTAAACACTAAACTTCGAATCGGGAGGGGGGGGGGAATTCTCGACGTATGGCCTTCCAAGTTCAAACGCTGACACACCAGATCCTTCAAACTTTCACCGTCGCAGCGTCGATACCTGGTTTAGGGTTTAGGGTTTAGGGTTTAGGGTTTAGGGTATAGGGTTTGGGGTTTAGGGTTTAGGGTTTAGGGTTTAGGGTTTAGGGTTTAGGGTTTAGGGTTTAGGGTCTACCTCAGACTTCAAACTCGAAACTGCCAACCCTGTCAAGCTCTAAAACGCCAGGGACTCACGGAGCTCATTTCCGAGTTCGAGAGGCCTCAAACTCTCGAAGCTCGCAATCTCGAAACCCCCTCGAACTCCAATTTTTTTGAGACTTTGAGTTGTTCTCGAAGTCGGAATCGCGAAGCGAAGATTTGGAGATTGAGTTTGAGAAGAGACGCTCGAGCTCGAGTTTGTAACTTTCGAGTGTGTGACGATTGAGGAGTTTGAAAAGTTGGAGCAAAGGTTTGAAAGCAACTTACATTAGCGAAAGTTAAAACTTCAAACTCGACATGCTCCAAATTCCAAGCGTCAACAACTCTGTAATCTCTTAAGCTTTCGAGCTCGAACGTTGTCGAAGCCTCAACAATCTCAACTTCGAAGCACGTCGCTCGTGACGCCCTTCCTTCCTTTCCCAAGCCCTCAGAACCCTAAACCCCTAAACCCGAAACCCTAAACCCGAAATCCTAAACCCTAAACCCAAAAACCCTAAACCCTAAGCCCTGAACCCTAGACCCTAAACCCTCAACCCTAAACCGGAAAGACCCTAAACCCTTAACCAGCGGCCTTCTCCTGGACCGTCAGCTTCCGATCGATGCCCCCCTCGGCGTTGCTACCATCGGAGTCGACAGAGCAACTGGGCTCCTCCAGGACCGCTTAGGGGTTAAACCCGAAACCCTAAACCCTAAACCCTAAACCCTAAACCCTCAACCCTAAACCCTGAACCCTAAACCGGAAACCCTAAACCCAAAACCCTAAACCCAAGGTTACAGGTTTAAGGAGGTGATTGCTCAATTCCGGTGGCTCGCGCGACCCCTCGACTTGGGCTGGGGTGCGATGTCCGGCTTGGGTTTGGGGGTTAGGGTTTAGGGTTTAGGGTTTTGGGTTTAGGGTTTAGGGTTTAGGGTTTAGGGTTTCGGGTGTAGGGCGGTGCATGTTACACTTTTTCATACGGGCATGAACGTAGAGGAATAGGGGTTCATGTCATTCACCTATATTTCCACTAGCTGGCTTTGAAATCCGGTGGCCAGTGAGCTCTCAGCGACAGTCATGTGCTTGCCAGCTCTTCATAGGAAGTTCGGCCATTTGTCATGTAAAAACAACAAAGAACAACAAATTGAATCAAGTCCAGACAAACCAAGACAGTTTCGTTTGTAGCGGACAAGCGCAAAACGAAGATGAGGATCGAAAACCCCCTAAACCCTAAACCCTAAACCCTAAACCCTAAACCCTATAAACCCTAAACCCTAATCCCTAAACCCTAAACCCTAAACCGTGCTAGACCCCCAGGTAGCACTCGAGGAAGGAGGACTCATCCTAGGCTGCGCACAGTCTTACCAAGTCGCAGAGGAACCCAATTATGCCGGGTCTTCGGCTTGCAAGTGCTGGATACAAACGTTTATCTACCCGCAAAGCTATATTCAGTGAACCCTAAACCCTAAACCCTAAACCCTAAACCCTAAACCCTAAACCCTAAACCCTAAACCTCCTGAACTCCCTAAGCCCCCAAAGCTCCTTAAGCACCCCAGCTCCCCCGGATCCCGAAAGCCCTCCTAAACCCTAAACCCTGAAGTCTCCGGAGGCTCGGCCGCGCTGCTGAAGCCAGGCCCTACAAGGCCGGCACATTGCTGGCTGGTCTAGGGTTTAGGGTTTAGGGTTTAGGATTTAGGGTTTAGGGTTTAGGGTTTAATGTTTAGGGTTTAGGGTTTAGGGTTTTTGGGTTTAGGGTTTAGGGTTTAGGGTTTAGGGTTTAATGTTTAGGGTTTAGGGTTTAGGGTTTTTGGGTTTTGGGTTTTGGGTTTTGGGTTTAGGGTTTAGGGTTTAGGGTTTAGGGTTTAGGGTTTTTGGGTTTTGGGTTTAGGGTTTAGGGGTTTAGGGTTTAAGGGTTAGGGGTTAGGAGTTAGGGGTTTAGGTTTTAGGGCTTTTTTCGGGGTTAGGGTCGGGAATGAGGTACCCTATATGCTCCTTTGGAGGATATATATAGGCCTAATTCCCCGGTTCCCGAGTTCGAACCCGGTGGATTATGGGAATATTACGGAATAGGGGTCTAGAGGTTTAAGGCTCAGGGTTAGGGTTAGGGGTTGGGGTATAGGGTTTCAGTTGAGGGTCTATGGCTGAATGGTTCAGGGTTTAGGGCTCAGCCACCTTTCGTACTCTAAACCCTTCACCTCAACTACGGATGCAGATGCATACAGTAAGTTTTGGGTTTCAGGGTTCCCCTGTTTCCCGCAAATATGGCAGAATTCCCCTTCACGGGACAGCCCCCCCCCCCCCTCCCGAAAGAAATCAACAAAACTCATAGAAAAAGCAGACCGACCCCGAATTCTCGGAAACCCCAAACACATATTGAGGGGCAGGGAATGGGGGGCGGCACATAGACACCAATCCTGACACCTGCGCATGTCCCCAAACCTTGGGCTTTCGGTCATGTAGTATGGGTAAACCCAAACCCTATACACTAAACCCTAACCCCTATTCCCTGAACCCTAAACCCTAAACCCTAAACCTTATTCCCTAAACCGCAGCTAAACCGCAGCTAAACCGCAGCTAAACCGCAGCTAAACCGCGGCCTCCTGCGGAGAAGCCCGGCTTCTGGCCAAATTTGGGCACCGTGCCTGACTACGTTTTCCAAATGTGGCTGCCTTTTTTGGCCACAACAGACTTCGGAGGGCCCAGGGGGTTCCGGTTTAGGGTTTAGGACTTAGGGTTTAGGTTTAGGGTTTAGGGTTTAGGGTCTAGGGTTGAGGGTTTAGGGTTTGGGGGTTTAGGGGTTTAGGGGTCTAGGGGTTTAGGGGTTTAGGGGTTTAGGGGTTTAGGGGTTTAGGGGTTTAGGGGTTTAGGGGTTTAGGGGTTTAGGGGTTTAGGGGTTTAGGGGTTTAGCGGTTCAGGGGTTTAGGGGTTTAGGGGTTTAGGGGTTTCGGGATTTAGGGGCTTAGGGGTTTAAGGGGGTTTAGGGTTAGGACTCCCGGACTTAAGCCGAGGTTTGCAAGGAAGCGGCTTCCAGAGAGCAGAAAATAAAGGCCTCAACCCTGTACCCTACTTGGAGGCTCATGGTACTTATTAGCCAATGCCAATTATAACTGTACTTATAACTGTACTGATAACCATATTGGGGCACTTAAGGGGTTTTAAAAGGGGGTTAGAAGTACAGTTATCATCGGCTCAGAAGTACCATAAACCTCCAAGTATATGGGGGTTTATGAAAATAAGGGATCCTCCCCCCCCTTGTAGTAAGGCCCCTAATTTCGGAAACTCCTCTATCTTTTTCAGCCCTAAAAACCCCCAATCCAAGAAGCCGGCCTGATGAAAATGAGGGGAGCTTTTTGGTACCCTAAGCTATCAGGAATGTTCTCTGACGGAGAACCCCTAAACCCTAATCCTAAACCCTAAACCCTAAACCCGTCTAAAACCTATACCCGCCTAAACCCTAAGCCCCAAACCCTAAACCCCAAACCCGAAACCCTAAATCCTAAACACTGAACCCCAAAGGAAAAGTTCGGGGGTAAAGCTCCGGCCAAGCCACCTGTGCAAGTTCCGCCACTGGCCTCTTCCTTGTCGCTGTCCGGGCTTTTCCAGTAGGCGCCTGCAGCAGCTCACCCAATAGCCATAGGTCTTATACTTTAGGCTTTAGGCTTTAGGGTTTAGGGTTTAAGGTTTGGGGTTTAGGGTTTAGGGTTTAGGGTTTAGGGTTTAGGGTTTAGGGTTTAGGGTTTAGGGTTTATTGAACTTATTAAAGGGTTCAGGTCCGGGGAAATTTCGAGGAGTTTCGAGGAGTTTCGGTTTTTGGATTTTTTCGAGTAACTTCCTTCAGAAGGCCCAAAATTGGCCTCAGAGCCCCAAAATTGGCTTCAGAGGCACAAATTGGCTTCAGAAGGCCCAAAAAAGAATTGGCTTCAGAAGGCCCAAAATTGGCTTCAGAAGCCAAAAATTGGTGACAGAGGCCCAAAATTGGTTGGGCCTCAGAGGGCCAAAATTGGCTTCAGAAGGCCAAAATTGGCTTGAAAAGACATCAGAGGCCCAAATTGGCTTCAGAAGGCACAAAATTGGCTTCAGATGGCTTCAGAAAGAAGGAGGCCCAAATTGGCTTCAGAAGGCCCAAAATTGGCTTCAGAAGCCAAAAATTGGCTTCAGAAGGCAAAAATTGGCTTCAGGCCCAAATTTTGGCTTTGGAAGGCCCAAAATCGGCTTCAGAAGGCCAAAATTCCAAGTTGACTTCAGAAGGCTTACTTAAACTTGGCTTCAGAAGGCCCAAATTAGCTTCAGAAGGCCCCAATTGGCTTCAGAAGGCCAAAATTGGCTTCAAGCCAAAATTGGCGTCAGAAGGCCCACATTGGTTTCAAGGCCAAAATTGGCCAAAATTGGCTTCAGAAGGCCAAAATTCCAAACTGACTTCAGCAGGCCAAAATTGGCTTCAGCAGGCCAAAATTTGCCCCAAATTGGTTTCAAGACGAAAATTGGCTCGAGAAGGCCCAAAATTGGCTTCAGAAGGCTCAAAATTTGTTTGAGAAGGCCAAATTAGTTTCAGAACGCATAAAATTGGCTTCAGAAGGCCAAACTTGGGCTTCTCAAGGCACAAAATTGGATTCAGATGGCAAAATTGGCTTCAGAGGCCCAGATTGACTTCAGAAAGCCCAAGGCTTTAGAAGGCCAAATTGGCTTCAGAGGCCCAGATTGGCTTCAGATGGCTTCAGAAGGCCAAAATTGGTTTCAGAAGGGCACAAAATTTCAGATGGCTTCAGAAGGCCAAAATTGGTTTCAGGCCCAAAGTGGCTTCAGAAGGCCCAAATTGGCTTCAGAACGCACAAAATTGGCTTCAGAAGGCCAAAATTGGCAAATTGGCTTCAGGCCCAAATTGGCTTTGGAAGGCCCAAAATCGGCTTCAGAAGGCAAAAATTCCAAATTGACTGCAGAAGGCTTAAGCTTGGCCAAATTGGCTTCAGAAGACCAAAATTGGCAATTGGCCTCAGAAGGCCCAAATTGGTTCCACAAGGCCCACCAGCAAAGAGCGCAAAAGGCACCGGGTGGCTTTGCCCAGGACTTGAGAAGCTTCAAACAGCTCCAAAGTGCTGAAATGTTCAATTTCTTAAACCTCCTGCACAACGCCAACAGTCTTCTTTGTTCGATTTACTTAAACCTCCTCGCCCACGCAGGCACAAAGCAACTGACGACAAACCCAAACAAAAAGAAGCCGGCAACTTTGCACCGCACCAGCAAAAGCGGCCTTCCAAGAAAAGGAAGGAATAAGTTCAAGTTTACACATTGGCTTGAGGGTTTAGGGTTTGGGGTTTAGGGTTCAGGGTTCAGGTTTTAGGGTTTAGGGTTTAGGGTTTAGGGTTTAGGGTTTAGGGTTTAGGGTTTAGGGTACCCTTCCGGGAGGTAAGGATTCAGGTTTAGGCTTTATCCTTCCAGTGGAAGGGGATCAGGTCCTGACTGCTGTGTACAGAAGCAGGAAGCCTCAACCCTCAAACCTTAACCCTCTTGTCCTAAACCCTAAACCCTAAACCCTAAATCCTAAACCCTAAACCCTTGTCCTAAACCTTAAACCCTAAACCCTAAAGTCTAAACTTGCATGTTCCTAGCAGGGAATGGGGGAGTTAGGCACGCGATATCCCTCTATATCTACCATTCAAGGAATGGATAGGGTGCCGCCTTCCCTCATTCCCTACTAAGAACCAGTATGGCAAACCCCAACCCGCTGCCAGGCGAAAAAAGGAAGAAAACAGAGATGCAACCCTAAGCAAGTCCTGAATCCCAGATATTTGCACTCCAGGACCCTACACCCTAAACCCTAAACCCTAAACCCTAAACCCTAAACCCTACTGACCCTAAACCGGCCGGGGTCCGGGCAGGTAGGATGCTTCAGGTTCACTCGAAACAGCCGAAAGAAGGTGGTCTTGACCTTGTGGACCGCTTTGGGGGTCTTCAACGAAGCCCGGAGCCATGTAGGGTTTAGGGTTTAGGGTTTAGGGTTCAGGGTGAGCTTATGCTGGGGCTGTGTTTTTTGCCGTTGCGCTCGGAGCCCTTTCGGACAGAGGAGGTGTGGGATGTGAGGGCTCGAGTGATGGAGGTGGCAGGGTTGAGAACATTGCCGGAGGCTCCTGCTCATTTTTTTTGAAAGCCCATGATAGAAACAAACGCAAATCAAAAAACCTTTGCAGAAGAGATTCATAGGGGGGGCCTTGTAGATGAATACCTAGAAGCCAGCTCCGAAACCCCAACTGCTTAGAAGCCCTGGAGCCGGGCGAAGGGATCAAACCCAAGCAGCCAGGTCGTGCAAGATCGGATGCAGCTGTCGCAGATTCGCCACCTGCTTCGGAGACCCTCGATACCCTCCACCCTAAACCCTTGCAGCTTACCTTGGTTTGGGGTTTGCTTGAGACGCATTCAGTTGGGTAGTTCCCAAAATAGGGGTAGCCCTTGTCTCCCCCCAAATAGAATAAACCCCCCCCCCTTAAAGAAACGCCCATGAAGGGTACCCCTATCTGTGGAAACCCCATTTGCGTGTTACGTCGTGGGGCTCCAAAATTATGGCCACTTGGCCTGCTCTAAAAGCCCACCTCCCACCCTCCTTGTGCCAACCTGGACGGCATCGACATTGCACGTCTGGGCGGTGTCACCAAGATCCTGGGGGATTTGTTTGGGGTTTAGGGTCTAGGGTCTCGTGTTGAGGTTTAGGGTTTAGGGTTTAGGGTTCAGGGTTTAGGGCTTAGGGTTTAGGGTTTAGGGCTTCGGGCTTAGGGTTTAGGGTTTCGGGATTAGGGCTTAGGGTGAAGGGTCGAGGGTTCCCTGAACCCCTCAACCCTCAACCTTTCCAAAATACGCACCTTAGACTGGCGTCGGGGTTCGGGGGTAATTAGGGTTCTAGGGTCTAGGGTTTTCAGGGTTTAGGGTTTCTAGGCTTTAGTGTTTTGGGTTTACGGTTTAGGGTTTAGGGTGTATATAGGGTTTTGGGGCTTGGAAGTGTAGGGTTCGGCATTTGGGAGTTTGAAGCTTTTGAAGCCCAGCGTTAAGGGGACACCCGAAACTCCAAACCCCAAACCCCCGAAATCCAAACCCTAGACCCTGAAACCCTAAAACCCTAAACCCTAAACCCTAAACCCTAAACCCTAAAACCCTAAAACCCTAAAACCCCCGAACCCTTGTAGAGGGGCCAGGCCTGCTGTGGACTCTGGGCAGAATAGGGGGAGGTTGAAGTTCTAGGTCCCAAGTATAGGGTTTAGCGTTTAGGGTTTAGGGTTTGGGGTTTGGGGTTTGGGCTTCGGGCTTCGGGCTTCGGGCTTAGGGTTTAGGGTTTAGGGTTTAGGGTTTAGGGTTTAGGGTTTAGGGTTTAGGGTTTAGGGTTTAGGGTTTAGGGTTTAGGGTTTAGGGTTTAGGGTCTAGGGCGTCCTCACTGCCGCTGAGGAAAGGATGCTTCCCGACCGCCGCTGCACAGCAAAGCAGCAGAAGGGAGTACCGCACCACCATGGCGGGTAGCATGGTGTTGAGGGTTTAGGGTTTAGGGTTTAGGGTTTAGGGTTTAGGGTTTAGGGTTTAGGGTTTAGGGTTTTTCAGGGCTGAGGGATTGTGGCTTTATCTTGCTGTTGAGGTTCGGGGTTTGTCGGGGGAAGGGGGTTGCTTGTTTTGGGGAAAGGAGTTGAAAATCCCTAAACCTTAAACCCTAAACCGTAAGACCCTAATCCCTTAACCCTAAACTCTAAGTCTTGCTGCTGCTTTTGGGCCCGTACTAGTTTGGTTGTTCAAGCGGAGTCTTCAGATGCCGAGAAGGCCCGTGATGTAGATCAAACCCCCCTGCGGTTCTGAAGGGCTTGGGTTTAGGGTTTAGGGTGTAGGGTGTGGGGTTTCAGGTTCAGGGTTCTTGGGGCTTCTGATGCAGCTTCCTCGTATCCCAGCGCTAGGAATCAGCTGGTTGGGTCCGGCCGAGGCCCCACGATTGAACGGAAAGTGCACGAGCCCTGTGCAGGAATCGTGCGAGAGAAAAAGAAAAAGAAAGAGAAAGAGAGAGACAGAGAAAGAGAAAGAGAAAGAGTGAGAGTGAGAGTGAGAGAGTGAGAGAGTGAGAGAGTGAGAGAGTGAGAGAGTGAGAGAGTGAGAGAGTGAGAGAGTGAGAGAGTGAGAGAGTGAGAGAGTGAGAGAGTGAGAGAGTGAGAGAGTGAGAGAGTGAGAGAGTGAGAGAGTGAGAGAGTGAGAGAGTGAGAGAGTGAGAGAGTGAGAGAGTGAGAGAGTGAGAGAGTGAGAGAGTGAGAGAGTGAGAGAGTGAGAGAGTGAGAGAGTGAGAGAGTGAGAGAGTGAGAGAGTGAGAGAGTGAGAGAGTGAGAGAGTGAGAGAGTGAGAGAGTGAGAGAGTGAGAGAGTGAGAGAGTGAGGGAGAGAGGGAGAGTGGGAGAGTGGGAGAGTGCGAGAGTGAGAGAGTGAGAGAGTGAGAGAGTGAGAGAGTGAGAGAGTGAGAGAGTGAGAGAGTGAGAGAGTGAGAGAGTGAGAGAGTGAGAGAGTGAGGGAGAGTGGGAGAGTGGGAGAGTGGGAGAGTGAGAGAGTGAGAGAGTGAGAGAGTGAGAGAGTGAGAGAGTGAGAGAGTGAGAGAGTGAGAGAGTGAGAGAGAGTGGGAGAGTGGGAGAGTGGGAGAGTGAGAGAGTGAGAGAGTGAGAGAGTGAGAGAGTGAGAGAGTGAGAGAGTGAGAGAGTGAGAGAGTGAGAGAGTGAGAGAGTGAGAGAGTGAGAGAGTGAGAGAGTGAGAGATGGAGAGGGACAGAGACTGAGTATCAGGAAGCTGGCGAAGAGTTGCAAGACCCAATAGTGCGGCTTGAAGTTTGCGTGATAGAAAGAGAGGGAGAGAGTGTAGGAGCGAGAGTGGGTACCGGGCCTTGGAAGGACCTCGAAACCTCGGACAGCTCAGAGGACGTGGGTGGTAAAGGGGAGGAGCAACAGAGAGGTAGAGAGACGGAATGGAAGAGAGTGAGCGGACTCCGGCCGCTCCGGCCTCCCTGTGCTGGGCTTGGATGCGAGGAAGCTAGAGAAAGAGAGACAAAGATAGAGAAAGAGAGAGAAAGGGAGAGAAAGAGAGAATGAGAGAGAACGAGAGAGAAAGAGAGAGAGAAAGAGAGAGAGAGAAAGAGAGAGAAAGAGAGAGAAAGAGAGAGAAAGAGAGAGAAAGAGAGAGAAAGAGAGAGACAGAGAGAGAAAGAGAGAGAAAGAGAGAGAAAGAGAGAGAGAGAGAGAGAGAGAGAGAGAGAGAGAGAGGGAGAGAGAGAGAGAAAGGGCGAGAGAGAGAGAGAGAGAGAGAGCTGAAGAGGCGAAGGACAAGGACAAGGCGGCTGCTTCAGTGCGGCTCTAAAATTGCGTGACAGAAAAGTGCCGTAGGACTTCTCAAAGCGAGGGTACTGCAGCCCATATAAGTCCAAAGCCCCTCAGACCTTGAATTTGTTTCCCGGCCAGTTGAACCTCAGCCAGTGAGAGTTTGGGATTCAGGGTCTACCGTAAACCCTAAACCCAAAACTAGGGTTTGGGGCTGAATGCTTGGAGCTTTGGGCTTAGGGCTTAGGGTTTAGGATTTAAAGCTCAGAGCTTGGGGTTTTGAGTTTGGGGCTTTGTTCCTTTAGGGTTTGGGCCCGGGCTTCCGGGCTTTAGGAAGTTGGCAACCAATCTTGCCCTAAGCCCTCAACCCTAAATCCTCAACGTCAAACCCTCAAGGTTTAGGGCGGGGTTAACCCTAAACCCTAAACCCCTAAACCCTAAACCGTAAACCCTAAACCCCCCTAAGCCTTCAACCCCAAACCCGAATGTCCTTCACCCCACGAAGCCCTGCTGGACCCGGCGTCGTGGGCCGGCGTCGTGGGCGGAGTCTTGGTAGCCCAGTGGTGCCCATAAGGGTGTAGGGTTTCGGGTTTAGGGTTCAGGGTTCCCTTATAAAGTATCCAGCCCCAAAAAGGGTACCCTTATTTAGAAATGTTTACTGAGCTAATTACGTACCAAGGGAGTTTAAAGCCCAAGAGCTCTGAAGCCACCAGCTTCACTCGACAGCCAAGACCTGATCTGAACAGCCCCGATTCGGGGCGTGTAGGGCTTTTTTTCTGGGTTTTCGGGTTTGGGGTTTAGGGTCCCTAAACCCTATACCCTACACCCTAAACCCTAAACCCAAAGCTTTGTCGGTTTTGGTGGAGGTAGGTGGCACCATGCTTAGTTGCTGGCGTTTCTCTCAGAGACTCCCGTGCCACTCCGAGTACGCATCAGACTGATAGGTAGGAGGTTTTGGGGTTTAGGGTCTAGGGTTTAGTATTTAGGGTTTCCGGATTTAGGATTTAGGGTTTAGTTTAGGGTCTAGGGAGATTTTTCTAAGACTGTACCTTGATTTGGAGACCCACTGCAGAGCCGTAGGGCATGTTCATATAGGGCCTCTTTCGGTGAACGTCATGGGAACACTACTTACGATGTGTACCACCTTACGGGTGCTAGCTGGTTTAGGGCTTACCGCTCAGCATCCCGTTGAAGGTGCGGGGCTAAACCTCAAACCCCAAACCCTAAACCCCAAACCCTAAACCTTAAACCCCAAACCCTAAACCCCAAACCCTAAACCCTAAACCCTAACCCTAAAGCCCTTGATCCGAAAGCCGACAACCCCCCAACACACAGTACACAGCGCCACTCGGAGCCTCATTTATGGCTGAGTCTTCAAGCTTGGGCTTCGGAGATGTAGGGTTCAGGGTTTAGGGTTTACGGTTTGGGTTTAGGGTTTAGGGTTAGGGTTTAGGGTTTAGGGTTTAGGGTTTAGGGTTTAGGGTTCAGGGTTTAGGGTTATGAGAACTCCACGTCCTCCAGGCCTTTGAGGCCCTTCCATCTCCCCCTCAAAGAAGGCAAGGCCCCTGCGTAAGCCTGAAGCGGGTAGCAAAAACAATTCGGGACTGACAACCGTGGCATCGGAGAGATTTCTGGAGTAAGTTTGTCAGCCAGGACATGCTGCTTTCGTGCGCATGAGGTTTAAAAAATGTGCGCTGGGTTTGGGTTAGGATTTGGGGTGCAGGCTTGAAGGGTTTAGGGCCATCACGCGTCTGAGTGGGCTTGAATCGAAGTCGATAGATTTGGGTGTTTGTGGGGCTCACGCGGCCACACTTCTCTAGCCGTGCGAGCGCTGCGCGCTTGTTGGTTTTCCTGATGTCTCGTATATTCGAGGGCAGGATCATTCCCCGTTTGTCCTTCTCTACAAGTCTAGAAACCTAATTAGGCCGAATTGCCCAAACAAGCAGAACTAACCCCTGCGGCATCTATCTAGGCTTGGGGGCATCTTAAGGCTTTTAGGGCTTTGGGGCTCAGGGTACCCTAAACCCTAAACCCTAAACCCTAAACCCTAAACCCTAAACCCTAAACCCTAAACCCTAAACCCTAAACCCTAAAGGATTCGCAGCCTAGGGCTGATCAGGCTAGTTTTGGGGGTGTAGGATCTAGGGGTGGGTTGCCAAGTCTTGTGGCTTGACCCTATACGCTGAAGTCTGCGGCCTAGACTCTCAACACCCGTGACTATCTTGGTCTGGTTATGTTCTTTATAGCAATGGGTACGCAAACCCTCAACTCTAAACCCTAAAGCCTAAACCCTAAAGCCTAAAGCCCCAAGCCCAAGGTGGGCCTCAGAAAAACCTCAAAGGCCTCCATCATTGTCCGCCTTGGCGTGGTGATCTTCGACATGGTCTACGTCTCCACCTGCAACGCGTGCCCTCCCTTGAGAGTAGGAACTAGTCCGCTAAGCTGCAAAGCCCTTAACCCTAAGACTTAAACCCCCTGAAGCCCGTAACCCTAAACCCTAAACCCTAAACCCTAAACCCTAAACCCTAAACCCTAAACCCTAAACCCTAAACCCTAAACCCTAAACCCTAAACCCTAAACCCCAAGCTACTAAGCCTACAAAGCCCGAGAAGGCCCAAAACCCAGAAAGCCCAAGAAGACAAACAATCAATGAAGCCATGCAAGGCCTGGCTTCCTAAACCCTAAACCCTAAACCCTAAACCCTAAACCCTAAACCCTAAACCCTAAACCCTAAACAACCTCAGGCCCTGGGATGCTAGGATTTGCTTTCGTGCACCCCCCAACAACCCCAAAGAGAAACAGGGACTAGGATTTAGGGTTAGGGTTTAGGGTTTAGGGTTTAGGGTTTAGGGTTTAGGGTTTAGGGTTTAGGGTTTAGGGTTTAGCGTTTAGGGTTTAGGGTTCAGTGCCTGAAAGGCGATTAAAGATCCTTGTTTTCCACGTCTAGAGTCGTCGTATCATTCAGCTGATCCTGGAATACAAAATGCCCGAAATGAACGCTAGTCTGGAGCCCTCAACCCTAACGATTCCAGAGCACTGCAATTAACCCTAAACCCTAGACCTTAGACCCCAGACCCTAAACTACGCTTCTTAAAGCCTAACCCCCCTCCCCCAAGAAAGCCACACCATAGTTCATGAGGATCGCAAGCATGAGCCCTCAACCGTAATCCCTCAACCCTAATCCCTAGGTAGCAATCATTGGACGGGTGCAGTTTTGGAACTTCCGGTTGAAGGACCTTGGGGCTTCAAGGAACTTGAGTCTCAAGGGACATGGGGCTCAAAGCTTATTAGGATTTAGGGTTTACGATTTAAGTAAGGTTCAGGGTTTGGGGTTTGGGGTTTAGGATTTAGGGTTTAGGGTTTGGATTTTAGGGTTTGGGGCGCAAGAGGTTTCGGATTTTGGGGAAGAGGTTTCAGGATTCTTTCGAAGTTCTTAGCCCTCAAAGCGCACAGGGCTCAAGGGGGGTATTGGATTGAGGGGTTAAGGGCGGGATGGTCCCCTTATACTACCAGGAATGATAGTAGGGGGTACTATAATCCCGATTAAGGGCTGTAAGGGGGGGGACCATCCCAACGTCCTAAACCCTAAACCCTAAACCCTAAACCCTAAACCCTAAACCCTAAACCCTAAACCCTAAAACGCCAGTCCCTAGCTTAGTTGTCTAAGGCTTCGCGTTTCGTGCTTCGGGTTTGGGGCTTAAGGTTGTATGTCTTCAAGGGGCCTCAGACCCGGGGGGGGGGGGGGGGGTGGTTAGGGTTCAGGGTTTAGGGTTTAGGGTTTGGGGTTTAGGGTTTGGGGTTTAGGGTTTAGGGTTTCGGGTTTGCGGTTTGGGGTTTAGGGTTTTGGGCTTGGGGTTTGGGGGTTCCCAGGATCATATTGGGGGGGTCCTACCGACAAAACACACGCAATTGCGTCGAGAAGATTCTTTGTGCGAGGGTGGGAGGGTTTAGGGTTTTGGGTTTTGGGGATTGAGATTTGGTGTTTGGGGCTTAGCTCGTCCCTAAACCCTAAACCCTACACCCTAAGCCGTAAACCCTTAGCCCTGAACCGGCTCTAGGGTTTGCCTTTGAGGGTTTTCGGGAAGAGAGAAGGGGGGGGGGGGGATAAGGGTTTAGGGGTTCAGGGGTTCTTCAGGGTTTAAGGGGGAGGGGCTATTAAGGGCTTTGGGGTTTAGGGTTTAAGGGTTTAAGAGGTTTAGGGTTTTAGGGTTTTAGGGTTTTAGGGTTTTAGGGGTTTTAGGGTTTTAGGGTTTTAGGGTTTTTAGGGTTTTAGGGTTTTAGGGTTTAAGGGTTTTAGGGTTTTAGGATGTTTTAGGGTTGTGAGGGCTTTGGTTAAGTGAGCGGCGCGTCGCGCCTCAGTTCTCCGCACGCACCGAAGCCGTCAAGGCCATGACCTCTCTAAGCCGAAGCCCTAAACCCTAAACCCTAAACCCTAAACCTCGAACCCTGAACCTTAGACCCTCTATAAACCTCAAACCCCTGTACCCTGAGTCTCACGCCCGAAAACTTCCTGCACCCTGCACGTCCCTAGTTGCACCCTCAACCCCTACAGCTTAAACTACACCACACGCCCCAGACCCTCGAACCCTACCTGCAGCTCGACCCTGAACACACCCCCACGCACATCGTATAAGCCTTAGCCCTAACCCTAAACCCTAAGCCCTAAACCCTAAACCCTAAGCCCCGGAGGTCTCCCGCTTCTTGGACCCTACAGCCCTAAACCCTTTGAGCCCCTGAAGCCTGAAGCCCCTAAGCCCTGAACCTGAAAAACCTAAAGTCTCAGATCCTTAAGCCCCAAACCCTAAACCCTAGACCCAAACCCTAAACCCTAAAACCACTGAAGACCCAAACCCGCCGAAGCAACCGATGGGAAGATGGATCACATCAGTGTTTGTTCTACTGCTCTCCCTCCGCGCCTTGGCTTTTAGGGCTTACCGGGTTTTGGGCTTACTGGGCTGTTCCAAGCCCTAAACCCCAAACCCGTTTTTCCCTGTGCTACCCTAAGCCCCGCCCCTCACCCAACCCTAGCCTCCCATACCCTGCACGCAAATTACAACCCTAAACCCTAACGCCCTTATAAACCTCTTTTTTTCTGTAGGTTACTCCCGGGAGCCAGGGTTTCCGAGATTCAGGCTGAGTTAGGATTGTTGAGGGTGTTAAAGGGTATTTGTGGCGTTTAGGCTTTAGGGTTTAGCGTTTGGGGTTTAGGGTGTCTAGGGTATTTCGGGTTTTAGGGTCTCTTGGGTAGTCGGGTTTGGGGTGTCTCGGGTACATCTGGTTTTACAAGGGGGTGTATGGAGTTTAGGGTACTTAGGGTTGGGGGTTTGGGGTTGAGGGTTTAGAGTTTAGGGGTTTAGGGTTTAGGGGTTTAGGCGTTTAGGGTTTAGGGTTCGGACTCTTCGGGTTCTTTAGGGTGGGGGCTGTTTAGGGCTCTGAGGCTTCAGGCGTCTGAGTCTTTGGGGCTGTTCGGTCTCTCGGTGGAGTAGGTTAGGGTTTAGGGTTTAGGGTTTAGGGTTTAGGGTTTAGGGTTTAGGGTTTAGGGTTTAGGGTTTAGGGTTTAGGGTTTAGGGTTTAGGGTTTAGGGTATTTATGGTGTTGGACCGTAGTTGTTTTTTGCTTGGAGGTTAGGACTCTTGGGAGTTGCGATTTTGGGTGTGGGATTCTTGGGAGCGGTCAGGGTTTAAGGTTTAGGGTTTAGGGTTTAGGGCTTAGGGTTTAGGGTTTAGGGTTTAGGGTTCAGGGTTTAGGGTTTTGGGTGTGATGTTTGCAAGTTCCTACCTAGACCTTGGGATGTTCCCCCCTAACCTATGAGTCCTTCATATGGATGATAGTACCCCCCCCTCCCTACTATAATCCCTACGAAGGACTGGTAGCCTAAGGGGGAGCATCCCAATCTAGATCTTAGGCCGTTTGTACCCGACTTAGGGCTCAAAACCCCAAACCCTAAACCGCACTTCTGCCCAGCTCCAGAACCGCCTGGAAGCTCAGTGATGTCACGGCAGTGCATAAGAAGAAGGGCCACGGCCAGCATCGCCAGTAGTTCGAGAGCTTGGCAAATAGCCAAGGCGAGTTGTGGCCATCCGAAGACGCCACTCGGCCCCTGCGAAGGCGCCTGGCCGCCTGGCGTGGCGTCGAAGGCGCCTGGCGTCGCCCCGCCGAAGGCGCCGAGCATCGAGCCTGGCATCGTTCCGAAGGCAGAGGCAGCCACAACGTGCCTCTGGAAAGGCGCCGCGGATCGTGGAGTCGAAGGCCCTCATGCCCAAAAGCCAATCCCTCAGCCGAGGCGTGGTTTTTTAGGGTTTTTAGGACTTTCGGGTTTTAGCGTCTTCCGGCTTTTTGGGTTTCAGGGCTTTAGGGTTTTAGGGAGGGTTTCAGGGTTAAGGGTTTTTTCTCCGTTTTTGGGGTTTTAGGATTTAGGGTTTTAGCGTTTGAGGGTTTAGGGCTTTAGGGCTTCAGGGTTTTTAGCATTTTAGGGGTTTAGAGTTTAGGGCTATGGGGGGCTGTAGAGCTGTATTTGTTTTTTAGGGTTTAGGCTTTTGGGACTTTTTGTTTTGTAGGGGTTTAAAGGCTTCAGGGTTTAGGGCTTTCGGGCTTTCAGGGTTTTAGGGTTTAGGGTTCAGGATGTATGAGTCTTGTAGTTCAGGAGTTGAGGTTAAGGGGTTTGGGTTTTAGGGTTTCAGTAGGGTTTCGGGAGGGTTTCAGTAGGGTCTCAGCAGGGTTTCAGTAGGGTTTAGGGTTTAGGGGCTCCTCTCCCCCTCCACCCCCGCCCTTTGCGCGCTAGACCCTAAACTGGACACCCTCCAGTCTTGTTTCTGGGGTCATGGGTAGTGATAAGCAAGGTCACAGACAACTTTTCATGGGGACAAAGCCACAGATTCCCAATATATCGCCCTCCTTACACCCTACACCCTAAACCCTAAACCCTAAACCCCCAAACCCCAAACCCTAAACCCTAAACCCCAAACCCTAACCCCTAAACCCTAAACCCTAAACCCCAAACCCCAAACCCTAAACCCTAAACCCTAAACCCTAAACCCTAAACCCTACACCCTAAACTCTAAACCCATCTGTCATCCCAACGAGGCGCCGGAGGCACATCCAGCTGCCCAAGTCACGGCGCCTTCCGACAGCAGCTCCAAGACGGCACGATTTAGGAAAAGGAGTGGGGTTTAGGGTTTAGGGTTGAGGGTTTAGGGTTTAGGGTTTAGGGCTTAGGGCTTAGGGCTTAGGGTTTAGGGTTTAGGGTTTAGGGTTTAGGGTTCAGTATAGGGTTCAGGGTTCAGGGTATAGGGTTAGCATGCCAAGCACCTAAGTCCCTCGCACCCTGCTAAGAACCAGCACACTTCTAACCCGAAACCCGTGCGTCGCTCCTCTCACCTGTGTCGGTAGCCGAGGCCCCCTGCAGGCCCCCGCTGAGCTTTCCTGTGAAAGGTTTATAGGGTTTAGGGCTTAGGGTTTAGGATTTTGGGTTTAGGAGGGTCTATAAGCCGCTGCAGTTGGCCCCTGTGCCTTCTTACGCTCGGCATCTCCCCCTTGCAACAACGGAAGCCTTATGCACAGAAACCATACCCCAAAAGGGTCCATGTAATGAGACAACAAGGGTAGTTCTCTAAACAAGGGTCCCCTTTTGGGGATCCCTTTTTATAAGGTGCCGTACTCTATAGGGGATCCAAGGGGCCCTAATCTAGTTCTCTAAACTTTGGTCTCAAAGGGGGTCCCATGTAGTCGGTCCAGGGCCCAAAATTTATGTACATGGGCCAGGGCACCATGGTGCCTGAAAAGTGACAGTAAAACCACGGACCTAAAGCAAATCTAAACTCATTCCTTCAACCCCGAAACTCGAAGTACCCTGCCCCTAACCCTAAACCCTAAACCCTAAACCCTAAACCCTAAACCCTAAACCCTAAACCCTAAACCAGGCTGCTGGCAGCCCTGAACTCCGGTGGCTCAGGCTCCCCTCTTCTTTTTAGGCTTGGGACCTTGGGAGTTTAGGGTTTAGGGTTTAGGGTTTAGGGTTTAGGGTTTAGGGTTTAGGGTTTAGGCGTCTTGGGGTATAGGGGTTTGGGGTTTTTGGGTTTGGGGTCTGGGACGGTCTGGGATTAGGGTGTAGGCTAGGGAGTTGAGGGTTTTGAGGTCTGGGGTTATAGGGAATTTGAATTTTGGGCCTAAAGCCTAAGCCCTAAACCCTAAACCCAAAACCTGAATGACGCCGAGTTGCCTTGGGCTGATGACTCGATCATCTACACGTGTCCCATAGCTGGGAGTCGCGAGAGCATCCTGACCCATGGTCCTTCCTCACGTTAACTGCCGCAAATCGTCCTGGAACCCAGGCGAGGAGGAAATGGCGATTTAGGCTTTAGGGTTTAAGGAGTTCATGGTTTAGCGCTTAGGGTTGTTTAGGGTTTAAGTAGGGTGCTCTCAGGATGCTGGATTGCACGCAGAGTTCTTGTTTCAGCTTGGCGCAAGAGATTCGTGCTCAGAGAGGTGTGCCAGGTAGCATGCAGAGATTCAGTCTCATATGAACCCTAAACCCTAAACCCTAAATCCGTTTGAGGTTTGTCAAGCCTTTTGCCAGCCTTCAAGCCGCTCTTTGCAATCATTGGCGGTTGGGTGCCCTAAATACCCCAGCCATATTGTATATACATATATATATATATACACATATACATATACATGTACATGCACATGTACATATACATGTATATATATATGTATATATATATATGTATATATATATATATATATGCATATACACCTTGTGGTTGGTTGTCGCGAATCCAGGGACGGACGCGATGATGCTGGTGTGAGCTCTACTCTAGCGGCTGATGCATGCATGTCTCACTCTTGCCACAACCCTAAACCCTAAAGCCGTTGCTCAGACGTTGCAGCCAGCCTGTTGTTGCGCTGGATTCATAACTCTGTTTTGGGCACAGATAGCCCAATCTCTTGGGGCTGATGGCTTATGCTTTGGCAGCTGTGCGTTCAGGGTTGAGGAGTTGCTTAGGGTCGAAGGGGTATTTACAGGGTTAAGGGCGGCTCAGGGTTGAAATATAATCTTTGGGGTTTAGGGGCTGGGAGGCTTGTGGCTTTGGAGCTAGGAGTTTGAAGGTTTACAGTTTCGAGCTTGGGGAGCTGGGGGGTGAAACATTCACGGGTTTAGGGTTTAGGGTTTAGGGTCTAGGGTACTTGGGTTCATTCTAGAAACCTTAGACACCCTAAACCCATAAGCTCATAGACTCATCAACCTTAAGCCCCTGAACCCATTAGCTTAGAACCCTAAACCCTAAACCCTAAACCCTAAACCCTAAACCCTAAACCCTAAACCCTAAACCCTAAACCCTTGCAGGTTGGGGATTTAGCGGCCTTAGGGTTGGCCACGCCGCAGCGTGGTAGAAGAAAAGGTTTAGGGTTTAGGAATCAGGTCCGTAAACCCTAAACCCTAAACCCTAAACCTAAAGCCTAAACCCCAAAACCCTAAACAGTGCATAGAGTTTAAAGCCTAAGATTTGGGGTCCCATGTTAGGCTTACAAGAACTTCGGGTTGAAGATTTTTCGGACATTTAACTAGGACCGGGAGTAGGCCTTTTTTTTTCAGGGTTAGGGTTCCCTGATAATCCCCCTAAAACCAAAAAGGGTACCCTTTTTATTCCTAATTAGGCTACTCCCGGGTCTAGTTAAGGGTTCAGGATTTCCTGGTTTTGGGGCCTTAGGGTTTGACTAGGCCATAGTAGGCCCTTATTGCCCTGTTTTGGGGTTTAGGTTCCCTTGAATCAGCAGATCATGCATTCTCTTCCAACACGCAGACCCCACAGGAGTCTCCTTTGTTTTTGCAAGTGCTTTGATTATCTCGGAACCCCATACCCAAACAAAACTGCGTGAGCCGAAAGAATTACCATAACTATTGTTCGCATACAATTCCTATAATCTTGTACTAAGCTACGATTACTCTCAACTGCATAGGTGTATTTCTTGCTCTCTGGGTTTGGGGCCGAGTATACATTCGCACTTATTAAACTCGAAAGTCTCAACCCGAAATTATGTAAACCCACAACCCTAAACCCTAAACCCTAAACCGCAAGCCCTCAACCCCAAACCCCCTGGAAGATTTGGCCACCGTGCTTCGCTCCTGGCGGCCCGCCGTGATCGGTACTGCAGTCACAGCAGAAGCAGCAGAGGCACAGGTTTAGGGTTTAGGGTTTAGGATTTAGGGTTTAGGGTTTAGGGTTTAGGGATTTAGGGTTTAGGGTTTAGGGGGGGTTTACCGGGGTTCGTACACTGCGCAAGTTTAGTTTCAAGGTCCAGGGCTTACACGTTGCCTGGCACTAGACATTTGATCCAGGAAGCACTACGTGTAGGTGTGCATGAACCGTCAAGCAGGGTGTAGGTTCTTCTTTTTGTGCATGGGCGCGTCGATGTGTGTTGCTGCTGTGCTTCAGAGCCTGATTTTGGTTCAGTTCTGTTTGGAGTTGAGGGCCCGCTCTTGGTGTTTTGTGATCTGGGTTTCAATCTGAAAGGGCACCCTGTTCAGTCGAATGCCTTGCGACAGCTGATGCGTCAGGGGGGTTGAAGGGGGGGGAGCCCCCAATTTCGGACATGCCCTTGCACGTGCCTTTGCAGTAGCTCGAAAGGTTTCCGCCAGGTTTTCTTGCAGGACTTCGCGCAAACTCCCGATATCCTAAAACCCCGAGCCCTTGCCGCTCATGATGCCGTCCCATAAGGACCTAAATTACACCACATTCTTCTGTTCCAGCATGCTGCAAGCTCATTGGAATACGTTCGTCCGGCTAACCCTAAACCCGAAACCCTAAACCCTAAACCCTAGACCCTAGACCCTAAACCCTAAACCCTAAACCCTAAACCCTAGCCCTAAACCCTAAACCCTGGCCACCATGGCCTTCCGTCGTCGTCTGTGTGCGTCGTCGTAGTAGTAGTAGTAGTAGTAGTAGTAGTAGTAGTAGTAGTAGTAGTAGTAGTAGTAGTAGTAGTAGTAGTAGTAGTAGTAGTAGTCGTAGTAGTAGTAGTAGTAGTAGTAGTAGTAGTAGTAGTAGTAGTAGTAGTAGTAGTAGTAGTAGTAGTAGTAGTAGTAGTAGTAGTAGTAGTAGTAGTAGTAGTAGTAGTAGTAGTAGTAGTAGTAGTAGTAGTAGTAGCAGCAGCAGTAGCAGTAGCAGTAGCAGTAGCAGCAGTGTGGCAAAAGCAGCAGGAGGCGCTAGGGTTGCGGTCGTAGCTGTGTGGTAGCGGTAGCGGCAGCGGTAGAAGTAGGAGTTGGAGCAGCAGTAGGAGCAAAGCAGGAGCAGGAACGGGAGCAATAGCCGCAGTCGTGGTGGTAGTGGTGGTATTCTGATGGCTAGTTATCGTGGCTAGCTATCGTCTGCAAGGCCTTGCAAAGGTTGCATGGGTTTAAGTTTGGGGCTGTTAGGGTTCATGGGGTTAAGGCCGACAGGGGCAAAAGACTATGTAAGGCTCCCAGAAGCAATTACTTCAACATTCTTGTCACGTCAAAACATTCACTTAGCATTCATGTCATGTCAAGATGGGTTGAAGACAACTTCTCCGTGATGGCTCTCTCACACGTCTGGGAAAGCCGGGAGCATCCCGACCCCGGCTCTCAGTCACTGAACTGCCGCAATTTCCTGTGTCTGGCAAAAACGCGCAGAAGAGGCATTGACAACTTTTTCCAGAACTCCAGAACATTCGCGGATTGAAACCAGAGTTCTGGTTTCAGGTTGGCGCAACAAATTGATGCTCATATGATGTGCGTCTAGTAGCATGCAGAGATTCACTTGCCTACGCCAGCAAGTCCTTTTGATGTTTGCCAGGTATGTATATACAACTTGTGGTTGGCGCCGGCTTGTCGCGAGACCACTGACGGATGTATGCGCAGAGCTGGTGCGCGTACTTGATGCCATGCTGCAGGTGTGAACTCTAGCAGCTGATGCATGCATGTGTCGCGCACGCGCCCCATGTAGTATGCGAGCTGTTGCGTTGCGCAGATGTGTGCGAAGCACGCCGTTGCTCGCCATCTTCTTGCACCCCCAAGCTCAAGGGGAGCCTTTGACAATCCAATCGTTCATCCATAAACCCTACACCGTTCGAGGCGGCACTATCCAATAGGGTTTATTGTTGCTTGGACATGTCGTAGAAACCCCATGAGACTCAATAAGATCAATGTCAAGCACAGATTGAAATGCTGCTTGGAAGGGTGAAGCTTGCGCCAAAGCTTGCGCTGTCAACAAGAGTCCGAAAAGCCGTTGTGCGAAGCATATTGATCTGAACACGCAATCTGTCCGAAACCCGAAACGCGAAACCCGAAACACGAAACCCTAAACCCTAAACCCTAAACCCTAAACCCTAAACCCTAAACCCAACTACCCCAAACCAATGCCTGGCTTCCAGGCGCTGAAGGCAGAGCTCCTGGGGCCGCGGGCCTCTTGGTCGAGGTGGGATTAGGGTGTGGAGGTTCAGGGTTCAGGGTTCAGGGCTTAGGGTTTAGGGTTTAGGGTTTAGGGTTTAAGGATGTTGAACTTTTCATAGACAGCAAGCGGGGGGGGGGGGGGGTTCGGGTTCAAGGGAGTTCACTGTTTTGGGTCCGAGGACCTGGATCTCAAAATTGTTGGGTGTGTTTTTGTGGGGGTTAGAATTTAGTGATTTGGGCATTACAAAGGTATAGGATGTACCCAACAGCCGAATACTTTCATCCTCACATTGCGAACCCAAAAGTTTCTTAGGTTCTTACGGACATACCCTAAACTAATTCATGTTGGTTTTGGGTGGCTAGACGGGGTGTTGTGTCATGTGATGTTCAAGCTGTGCTCGGGGTTAGGGTTTGAAGCTATCACCTGCCCTGGGTTCCAAAACCATTGTGCAGTTTCGGCCCTGAAGAACCTTAAGCCCTAAACCCTGAACCCTTTGCATTTTGGGGTCTAGAGAGCGCAGGAAGGGCGGTGCGACACAGTTTGATTTTAGGTTGCCCACCGGACCCACAAAACACAGCTAGCCTAGACACTGCGGTTTAGGCTTGACGGGGCTCACCCAATCCTATGGCTTTCCTTTGGTCAGTAAACCCTTTTCAGGATGTCGAAAATTGCGTGCCAAGACCCTGAACCCCTTTCTTGGTAGGTAACCGCACTCCATGCCCTAAACCCTACAAACCCCAGTTTTAAAATGGGGTATAGGGTTTGGCGTGCACAGTTTAGGGTAGTAGGTGTACGGCAGTATAGTGAATTCCAGAAAGTTGGAACATGGGTTTAGGATGAGTAGTGCTGGGTTTCCGTTTACTTTACCTGAAGGGTATTAGGATAATGATGTTCCAACTTTCTGGAGTTTGCCTAGGACCCAGAGTAGGCCCCTATTCCCTGTTTTAGGGGGTTTAGGCTCCCTTACAGCACATGTAAACCCAAAAGGGCACTTTTTTTGTTTCCTAGGCTACACATGGGTCTAGACTTTTGGGACCCTAAACACTAAACCCTAAACCCTAAACCCTAAACCCTAAACCCTAAGGGTTTGGAGTTTTAGGATGTACCCCGTCGCATCTAGGACCTCCCTTCAGCCAGCGGAGGACGGGATCTGCGGTCCCGAAGACCTGAACGCCTATAGCAACAGACGGTTTGGGGTTTTGGGGGCTTGGGGGTTTAGGGTTTAGGGTTTAGGGTTTAGGGGCGTCAGGGTGTGAGAAGAGATTCACATTTGAATCGCCTGTTGGGGGATTCTTCTCGGCGGCCCAGAGAACAGTCCATAAGACTGCTAACTTTGCTGCTGGACATTAGAAGGTTGGCGGATTTACAGGAGCTGGAGTCAGCTAGAGATAGAGAAGCCTGAGTGAATAAGTGAGAGAAAGAAGCGTGTATAAGATAAGAGTTCAGGGGCTCAGAAATATGATTAATAATACAGTGAGTGCATGAACCTAAGTGCAGAGTGAGACTAAGCGAACAAGTGAACGGTACAAAATGCCAATGATGTTATGAATAATGGGACAGAAAGGCTCCTAAATATACTGTAACTATACACGGGCCAAATAGTAGTCCGCGAGACTACAAGAATCAGTACCGTACTCGTGGGTGCAATCATATGATCAAAAGGCCCTTCATCAACTTTAATGTTTATAAGAGGCTCTGCGTGATCTCTGCAGCAGCGGTCCAGCAGACTGTCTTCCATATCTGGCTCGCAAAGCTGCCTGGGAAGGGTTCAGAAGCGTGCTCGCCCCCCCCCACTCCTGCGTCACAAGAAGATGTTGGGACTCACCCTCCTGACCCTTGCAGCCATCCTGCCTAATGCTCATGCAGCACACGGCCTCGACAACAACTGGACCGTGGCGGTGACTGGCATGAAACTTGGCGTTCTTCTGGTTGGCGCTTAGGACTGTAAGTTTTTTGGGTTTCTGTATAAACTCTAACAAGGAGGCTAAAAGTTTAGCTTTTTGGAGGCTTCGTCAGTCAGCTAAGGAAAGATGCCAACAACTGCATAAGGGTCACCTCGATTGAGGACATGGGCACAAACATCCAGACCAGCAGTAATGTCGACTGCGTCACCTCGTCGAGCACCTGCTCCGATGACTACAGCTCCTTACCTCGCCTTTAGTTGAACTTTTACGCTCTTTGGGTGTCCTTATTATTTAGTAGGAATATGAAAGTTTACATAGCCTTTTTTCCCCCTTTGGTTATTAGAGCAAGTAAGGCTGCGACGCCGCCAGGGCTAAGAAGCCCAGCAGCTTCCAAGGTTGCACCTTCGACAGCAGCAGCGCGTCCGCAGCCACGATCACGGGGGTGCTCATGGATGCTTGGTAGGGTTCAGGGTTTAGGGTTTAGGGTTTCGGGTTTAGGGTTTCGGGTTTAGGGTTTAGGGTTACCCTTTACCCTTTTTTGTTGGGCTTCAAGGTTCCCTTCTAAAGTAGCCAACCCACAAAAGGGTGCCCTTCTTATGACATGGCTACTACCGAGGATGGCTTGTGCTACAACAACTTCGTGGTTGAGCAGAAGAACTTCAACGGGGCGCCGGGATGGGCACCGGACAAGGTGCATGTGAGGAGTGAGGCCCACTTGCACACCCGGGCGTGCTTGGTAGTGGACTACTGTGCAACCACAGGCTTCTACTTGCTGCAGCATTCCGGAGATCCCGGTGCCCTCACGTACAGCTCCTAGGACCCAGAGTAGGCCGTTATTTCCTTTTTTGGGGTTGGGGTTCCGCTATACTCCCCTTAACACCAAGAAAGGGAACCCTCTTTATTCCTAGGCTACCCCTGGATCTAGTAGCCCTAAACCCTAAACCCTAAACCCTAAACCCTGAACCCTAAACCCTAAACCCTAAACCATTTTATTCCCAGGCTTCCTGGCACAGATGGAGTCTGGAAGCGAGGGGGCGGAGAAGGTCTTTGACTGGCTCATGGAGGCACCTTTGGGGCACTTGGAAATAATTTTTAATTCTTGGGTTCTATAATTCCTAAGAAACAGCATAAGAATTCTTTTTTGGGTACGCTAATTCCTAAGAAACAGCATTAAAATTAATTTTTGGGTACTAGAATTCCTATAAGAAACAGCATAAAACTAATTTTTGCTCGGGTTCCAAGTTCAGTAGAGGCACGCCATCCCTGCGGCACCACGACGACGGCGACGCCCGTCACGTCATCAAAGGCCGGCATGCAGCTTAGTCGCTGAATGATTAGGGTTTAGGGTTTAGGTTTTTGGGAGACTAATCCCCTATAGAGCTGGGAGTGTACGCTTTTTAAGGAGGGTTATGAGCTCAGCAACTGAGGCAGTCAATGCTGTGGCCCACCCTTCCCGCAGTCGCAGCTCTGACAGGCTTCACGCAGTAGCCTGATACGAGTGTGCTTTGCGAGAATTTTCGAGTGTCACCAAAACCTTGGCATAGATGGGAACACGGGGACGCAGGGGTCAATGCCCCAAGTAAGCGCTCAACATCGGTCGGTAGGCGATCAGTCAGGCAGTTTCTTTTCCTCATGTTCCCTTAAGGCCTCCTGCTGTCGCGACAGGGCTTTGTGGGCCTTGTACTACTAATTGCTTAAGAACCCCCCAAAAAACAATAGAAAATACTCTACCTTATAAGGGTAATATAGGGATTCTGAATATAGAAAAAAAATATATATATATTTTTTTTGGGGGGCTCTTAAGCAGACAGTAGTGTGCTTTTCAACATCGCGCGCTTGGCAGACTGTGGTTGCAAAGGCCTCAAACACCCAGGCGCCTCCCCGCCTATCTGGGGCACCCGACCACGACTTGCTAGCACAGAGGGAGCAAAGAAGGGCGGGGTTTGGGGTTTAGGGTTTAGGGTTTAGGGTTTAGGGTTTAGGGTTTAGGGTTTGGGGCTTAGGGCTTAGGGTTTAGGGTTTCGAGTTTCAACAACGCGTAACAACGGTTTGTCGGCGTAGAACTCCGGGGCTACGATTTGCGTTGTGTGTTCCAGCCTTTGAACCCTATAAACCCTTAGAAGCTTCTGCCTTTAAGTTTATGAGCCTTTAGCCCACTCTAACCCCTAGGTACACCTCCAAACTCCAAATCATAAGCCCGAATTATCCCCAGAAGGCCCCATAAATCCTCTGCCGAAAGGGGTTTAAGGTTTAGGGTTTAGGGTTTAAGGTTTAGGGTTTGCCTTATCAGTCGGCACGTGTTCAATGACCTCTCCGACCTTCATTTTCAAGTATGGGCGACGCAGTCCGTGGAAACAAGAGGGCCCTAAACCCTAATTCCTAAACCCTAAACCCTAATTCCTAAACCCTAAACCCTAAACCCTAAACCCTAAACCCTAAACGCTTGTTTCTCTACGGTTCTAGAAGCACATGGTCCGACCGGAAGATCATGGCAGGGAGTTGCTTGGATTCTAGATCAATAGCCCAAACCGCAGCAGAAAGTACAACATCCATTCTGAATTCTGAAAAGTGGAAGTACACAAATGGGTATTTCTCCCAAAAAAGGGTAACCCCCTTTATACCCAATCCCCTTAAAGAGACCCCCGAAAAGGGTACTCCTCTGTTCGGAAACCCCAAAAATCTCTACAGTGCTCGACTCGATTGGCGTCGATCTAGAATCTTTCAGCAACACGGCGTAACCCCATAAGCCCGAAACCCCAAACCCTAAACCCTAAACCCTAAACCCTAAACCCTAAACCCTAAACCCTAAACCCTAAACCCTAAACCCTAAACCCTAAACCAACTGCTTAGAACGATGTGGAGTTGTAGCTCCTGGCTCTTAGTGGGGAATGAGGGAATGAGGCCCCATATAATTCCTTTAAGCGATTATGTGGGGCACCTTATGGCCTTGTAGGGCTTAGGGGCTTCTGGGCTTCAGGGGTTTAGGGGTTTAGGGTTTAGGGTTTAGGGTTTAGGGTTTAGGGTTTAGGGTTTAGGGTTTACTATCAGAACCAATAAATGAAAGCCTTTTTGGGGTATTAGGGGTATATAGGCTTCTCCAGGCGCATGCCGTGTTGGCTCCTGATGGTCCTGTTTAGGGACTTTAGGGTTTCGGGCTTAGGGGCTTTTGAGCCCGAAACCCTCAATCCTGAACCCTGAACCCTAAACCCTAAACCCTAAACCCCAAACCCCAAACCCTAAACCCTAAACCCTAAACCCTAAACCCTAAACCCTAAACCCTAAACCCTAAACCCTAAACCCTAAACCCTAAACCCTAAACCCTAAACCCAAAGCCTATGCACTTCAAACCCTATAGACCTCTAAGACCCAAATCCCTCAACCCCGCAGATCCGCCTCGGTTGAGCTGTAAGGGAAGTTACACAGTCCCTTAATACGCGGTTTAGGGTTCAAGCTTTAGGGTTTAGGGTTTAGGGTTTAGGGTTTAGGGTTCAGGGGTCCCTGAATCTGGTACCTGACCTTCTCGATAGGGTCCTGAAGCATGGGCCCTTGCGTGTTAGAGGGTGTATACGGGGTATATGATGGTTCCCCAACTAAGTGCCCATAGTAAGGGGCCATGTAGCTACCCTAAACCCTAAACCCGGAACCCTGAACCCTGAACCCTGAACCCTGAACCCTGAACCCTGAACCCTGAACCCTGAACCCTGAACCCTGAACCCTGAACCCTGAACCCTGAACCCTAAACCCTAAACCCTAAACCCTAAACCCTAAACCCTAAACCCTAAACCCAAAACCCAAGCCACACCATACCGAAGCGTGTGCGCAGGCGCGCAAGCACCAGCAAGCTCGACAGGCCCGGTGAGGGTCAAGGTTTAGGGTTTAAGGTTTAGGGTTTAGGGTTTAGGGTTTAGGGCTCCCTAAGCACCCAAAGAGCCCTATACCCCTCAATGGGGTGTAAAGGTTGGGGTCTGGGGTTAAGGATTTGGCGCGAAGGGTTTAGGTTTTGGACCTTGGAATTATCGCTAGCGGACCGAGGTACCTTTTAGAATCCCCTACAGGTTTTGCATAGGAAAGCCCGCAAAAGGACGCGCAGGCAGCAAGAAAGGGTCTTGAGCACTTTTCGTTCAGGGGTCCACTCTTGGGCCGGTGGTGGTTGTTGTTGTTGTTGTTGTTGTTGTTGTTGTTGTTGTTGTTGTTGTTGTTGTTGTTGTTGTTGTTGTTGTTGTTGTTGTTGTTGTTGTTGTTGTTGTTGTTGTTGTTGTTGTTGTTGTTGTTGTTGTTGTTGTTGTTTGTGTTGTTTGTTGTTGTTTGTTGTTGTTGTTGTTGTTGTTGTTGTTGTTGTTGTTGTTGTTGTTGTTGTTGTTGTTGTTGTTGTTGTTGTTGTTGTTGTTGTTGTTGTTGTTGTTGTTGTTGTTGTTGTTGTTGTTGTTGTTGTTGTTGTTGTTGTTGTTGTTGTTGTTGTTGTTGTTGTTGTTGTTGTTGTTGTTGTTGTTGTTGTTGTTGTTGTTGTTGTTGTTGTTGTTGTTGTTGTTGTTGTTGTTGTTGTTGTTGTTGTTGTTGTTGTTGTTGTTGTTGTTGTTGTTGTTGTTGTTGTTGTTGTTGTTGTTGTTGTTGTTGTTGTTGTTGTTGTTGTTGTTGTTGTTGTTGTTGTTGTTGTTGTTGTTGTTGTTGTTGTTGTTGTTGTTGTTGTTGTTGTTGTTGTTGTTGTTGTTGTTGTTGTTGTTGTTGTTGTTGTTGTTGTTGTTGTTGTTGTTGTTGTTGTTGTTGTTGTTGTTGTTGTTGTTGTTGTTGTTGTTGTTGTTGTTGTTGTTGTTGTTGTTGTTGTTGTTGTTGTTGTTGTTGTTGTTGTTGTTGTTGTTGAAGCACTACCAGCTCAAGCCGCCCGCGCATGGTAGCTGTCGAACCGGCCAAGGCCCCGAACTTCATCTCATTAACAGTTTTCGGGGCCCTCTAACATCTCAAGGCTTTCTAGCTTTTGCCAGCTGCTGGTCACTTTGAGGCATTAGCCTCAAGCATTTGAGATTCCGCTGCAGACAGCATAACCACGAGCTGGCCCGGTCCCAATTCCGGGGGGAGACATAGATCGTCTTAGATTGCATCTATCACTCCCAAGTGTGAGGGTTCTCGTCTTTCCGCAGGACGAGGGGAGTCTGATCGTGCTCCGGCACTTCAGTCGAAACAAGCGGATGGCAGAGGGGATAATTTTGAGGCTTTTACAATGGATGACGGGTTTTTCTATGCGCTGGTTCACAAAGCAGAGCAATGGTGTTCTTAGTTCATGCAGGTCTTGCCGCGGCTTGACAACAATCAACAGTGTTTTATTTCAGTGGCATGTCTACAGATGCTGTCCGACGAAGCGGTCCTACTAGCGGGAGCCTCGAGCCCCAGCCAAGTTGACGGAGACAAGCCTGAGTCCCTGCTGCGCTAGCGGCAGATCTCTATACGGCCCTTCATCATTGCCTCTGGTACTCGGAAGCTGAAGTCGGACGGCGCTGGCCAATGCGTATTTGCAAATCTGGTATTGTTCACAGTTCAGGCGAGAAAGTCTTCTGATGTTTCATCACCAGCTTTGAGGATGCCGCGCAGCAGTTTCCAGTTTGAGGGGAAGCCATTTACCCAGCGTTTCTCAATGTATTCTACTCCAAGCCTTCAGTACTGAGCTAGGCGGGCTGGCGCGGCCAGCGCTTGGCGCGGCTGCAGACCTAGGGGAGGAGGTCGTGACGGCCCGCTTGCTCCAGGAGAAGCTCTTGAGTGGTTACGCAGTCCAAAAGAACTCCGCTGGGACACTCAGTGCAAGGGTATTAGCCCCGAAAGCTATGCTTGCACGCTTTTACACAACGCTCTCCTCGGCTTGTTTCTTCGCTGCGCTTGTGCTCTCAACGTCACACCAACCCACCTTGAACCCAGCACCCTACACACTTTCACTTGCGCATCTTCCAATCAATGCTGGTGAGAAGGCCAACATTTCAGCCTAGTAGTCCCGTTCGTCGGGTCAGGCTCATACAGTGCCTAGTAGTCCCGCTCGTCGGGTAAGGCAGCAAGATGTAACTTTCATTTCTATGCTTGGTCAAGACAACCTAGTAGTCCCGTCCGTCGGGTGAGGCAGTGCTGTGGCCTAGTAGTCCCGTTCGTCGGGTAAGGCACTGAAGAATGATGCTAGCTGGTTGCCAGTTGTTATTTCAGTTTCTTTAACTCACACTGCAGTGGCAGCGGCCTGAGCGAGAATATCTCTGAAAAAGGCGTTCTCCATGAGAAGCCTAAGTTTCCAGCTCAGTGCTTTCACGCCATCCTACGCTAGCAGAAGCGGCCTGAGCCATAATTTTCCTCTAGTGAGGTCGCCTCCTGAACTTAACCTACGCAACTTCTTAGCAGGGTTTCACAGCTCAGACTTTTCCGCTTCATTTGCTCATTCTAGGCTGTGGTTGTGTAGCTGCCTTGTAGCCTTGTTTGTATTGTCAGTAGTTTCTTGAAGCAGCCGCTTAAGCCATAAGCACCACTCTGGAGCTACTGCTTTTCCTTACCTGCACGTTTCGTCGCTCATATCTGCTGCATCAGCAGAGCCTGAGCGCGGGAGAGTTTTGTCTAAGTAGCAGCTGCCCATAGTCTTAAGCGCTAGCTCTTCTTCTCAACTGACCGAGCATTTAAGTCGGGGATAACCCCTCCGGAACTGTGAATAATACTTTGATTGATTGCTCTGCTTTTTGAACAACTGCACTGCTCTACTCATGGGTTTTGGGTTTCAGGTCGTGTTTTCTTGTCGGTTCGTAAAGTGCAAGGTGCAGTTTTTGCCTGCTGTACACGGACTTGGTCAAAAAATCGTGCGAGGTCCCCCTCCTGGTTAAAGTCCACCGTGTTGCAGCTAGTTTGTGCAGAGTGCAGTTTTGCCTGCTGTGCACGGCTAGGTCACCATTGTACAGTTGATGAAAACTGACATCGTGCTTGTGAAACCGCGTGAGGTCTCCTCCTAGTCCACTGACCTCCGTGTTGCAGCTAGTCTAGCCCAGCTTTTGGCGACAGCTGCCGGGCAAGACAGTCAACAAATGCGCTTTTCTTGTCCTGCCATTTTCATTCGTTTGCTAGAGGCTTTACCTCACACACAGCGCTCAAGTTGACTTAGAATTAGCCGTCACTTTAAGTCATTCTACCCCTCGATGCCCGCCAAGGTGTGGGACATGACCCGCACATGCGTCCGAAATGAAATGAAATGAAATGTTGTTGTTGTTGTTGTTGTTGTTGTTGTTGTTGTTGTTGTTGTTGTTTCTTTTTTTTCTTTTGTGGCTGCTGCCTTGTGTTGCTGTAGAGGTCTTAGGGCTTAGGGCGTAGGGCGTAGGGTTTAGGGCTTCGGGCTTAGGCCCTTGTTTTGAGCTTTGGGGCAAACCCCAGTTGACCGGCCTCCCCGTCAACATGGACGAGACGGCCCTCGTGGTACTGTCGCGAACCAGCCGTGCGATGTGTCCTCACTGAGAGACAGACGTTCTTGCATTTCCTATATGGCGAGCGTCACGCATGATGAGGCTGCGCAACCAGTGCTTCCGCAGATTCTGATTGGCAACAAGCACCAGTTCAGTGTGCAGACATCTTGGGGCAGCCACCATGGGTACAGACGCAGAGGCGATCTCATTCAAGCCTGCCATCGCCCCCAGCTCGCGGCGCAAGCGGGCAAGCTGCGAGCCCAGCTCCTCCGAACGGGGCTCAGCTGCTGGGAAGCAAATAACAGCACGCGGCGCCCTTTGTTGAGGCGCTCAAAAGCAAAAGATCTCAAGATTCTAAAGGCCCAAACCCACCAATGATGAATCAACTGCTGGCTTAAAAGGGTTCAGCGTCTGTCGTCTTCATTCGGCCATATGGGCAACGCGCCAAGGGCGTCTCACATGGCTAGGAGGGTTTAGGGTTTCGGGGTTAGGGTTCAGGGCTTAGGGTTCAGGGTTTAGGGTTTAGAGTTTAGGGTTACGTAGTAGGTAGGGCTCAGCGTTTAGTGGTTTAGTGTTTCAGTGCCTGGTGCCCTCGAAGATGCTTGTGTAGTCATGGGTGCAGGTGTTTAGGGGTTGAGCATATGGCACAAGTCTGTCAATGGCTTTGTTTTTTGTTTGCTACTTGTGTGGCCAAGAAGCCTCCTAATACCCTAAACTGGCCCTAAACCCTACACACTACACCCTACACCCTACCCCTGGTGGTGCTTTTACTCCAAGAAAAATTACTGATTTTTCAAAAGAATATGCTAGCACAATAAAAATATGGAGATTGGCCTATTAGCAAGCCATTTTTTTCAGAAAATTCGAACCCTAAACCCTAAACCCTAAACCCCAAACCCCAAACCCCAAACCCCAAACCCTAACCAGGCTCAAACGTGGTATTCCCAGTGCACGTTTGATGATAAGCAGAAGGGGCCGGTTTCCCTATGAGGACAGCGAATCATCGGGTAACCGGGTCCTCCTTCTGCACTTTCAGTGTTCCTAAGGGAGGGGGGGGGGGGTTCAAGGGGCGGTATGTATCCCAAGGTTCCCTAAAACTCCCCACTGCTCCCTAATAAGGCTTCCCTAAAGCTTCCCGAAGCCTGGCTCCCTAAGCTTCCCGCAGGATCCCTAGGTACCTACCCCCATGAACCCCCCCTCCCTTAAGAACCCCATAATTTACTGAAAAGGGTTTTAAGGGTATTATAAGGGAACCCCAACCCTACAAAAAGGAAATGAGGGCCTACGCCGGGTTCTAGCTTTTGGGGGGATTTACAGCCTTGCCTCGTTTCCTGGCCAGGACGTTGAGGGATTTACTGACGGAACGCTGTCTCGTCAGACATGGCCATGATGAAAGTTGCAAACCCTAAACCCTAAACCCCAAACCCTAAACCCCAATCCCCCCAACAAAAACCCCCAACCACCCTAAGAGCCCCAGAGTTCCTCAAGCCTGCGAAGCCCTAAACCCTAAACCCTAAACCCTAAACCCTAAACCCTAAACCCTAAACCTTCTGGGATTAGGGTAGCTACTCCACGGAACATGCTCCCTGACCTTCCTTACAGGGTTCTGAAGCATGGGCCTTGTTGTACATATCAGGGCTCCCAGATTCAGGGGCCACCAGCCCTCAGAGTTCTTACGAGCTTTCTCTTGGGTTTGTTTCAAGTAGCTAAGCCGGGAGCCCTAGACTCAGAAACCCTAAACCCCACACCCTAGGCACAAAGCGAAGAGCTAAAGCTCGCCCTAAACCCACCGACACCCGAACCCTAAACCCTAAGCCCTAAACCCGAAACCCTAAACCCTAAACCCCAAACCCTAAACCCGAAACCCGAAACCCTAAACCCTAAACCCGAAACCTTCTAAGCATGCTGCCCTAAACCCACGAAGCACCGAAACCCTAACCACAAGCCCTCGAATCCCTTAAACCCTGTAAGTCCCTAGCCACCCGTTGAAGACCCTTAAAAACCTAAACTCCCCTAACCACCCGAAACCCCAAACCCTGAAACCCTAAACCCTGAAACCCTAAACCCTGAAACCCTAAACCCTAAACCCTAAACCCTAAACCCCAGCGATCCCTACAGCCCCAACTTGCAAGCCCATTTGACTTAGGAAGCAGGGTTAGTGTTATGGGGATTATAGTAGGGTTTCCAGGGGATGCGAAGTACACTTGCGAAGTCCAAAAAGCTAAACCCTAAACCCGAAATCCTAACCCTAAACCCTAGACCCTAAACCCTAAATCCTAAACCCTAAACCCTAAACCCTAAACCCTACAGGTTGAAGGGGCCCCTCAGCTTGATTTCGGCCCCATTGCAAGGCGTTGCAAGACGTCGCGCTTGCGGCAGATGCCGCTGCAGATCCGGACAGGCACAAAGTCATGCGAATTAAGGAGCCCTGAACCCTAAACCCCAAACCCTAAACCCTGAACACTAAACCCTAAACCCCAAACCGTAAACCGTAAACTGCAAACCCTAAACCCTAAACCCTAAACCCTAAACCCTAAACTCCAAACCCTAAACCCTATAAACCCTAAACCTGGGAGTCGACTGTTTGGGGGTTTTAGGGCTCCAAAATGTAAGGTCCCTTGTTTGGTGTCGAGTAGAGTAATGTCGGTGGCAAAACCGGATCCTAAGAGCCCAATACACCTTAGTTAATCACTATACCCTTACATCATATGAAGGATCCCTAAACCCTAAACCCTAAACCCTAAACCCTAAACCCTATATAACTTAAGGGGGTATTGGGCATTCTGGATCCACAAAAAAGCTCAGCGCGCACGTGGCGACCTCTGCCACCCCCCCAAGCCTTGCAGGGCAGGACAACCAGCCTCAGGTTTAGGGTTTAGGGTTTGGGGTTTAGGGTTTAGGGTTTAGGGTTTAGGGTTTAGGGTTTATTTAGGGTTTGGGGTGTTGCCTGCCTGTGCTGGCCAACTCCCTTGCAGGTTTTGCCAGCCGGCACACCAAGCGTGGCTGCTGGTTACCGGAAATGGGGGTGGGCGACAAGTTTCGAAGACTTTGGCTGTGCCTGGAGTGTGGGGGAGAACATTTCCTTCACTAACCTGGTTCTGATGAGAAATGCTCTCCGCGCCCAACGATGCTGCGTGGAACATGAAGCGACAGCTGCGGTTTCAGAGGCTGGCGGCTCACGGTACCAGAGCTCGCTGGTGCGCAAGCCTCTAGCTTTCGGCACTATAGACAGTTTGGACAGCTCTGGTCAGACTAGGGCCGTTCAGGGTCTAGGGTTCAGGGTAACTTCACCAGATGGTAGGAGTTCAATTTTTCGGTTCTCAAAGCAACCCTAAGGTAGTTTCCGAAATTAAACCCTAAACCCTAACCCTAAACCCTAAACCCTAAACCCTCAGGTAGTTTCCGAAATTAAGGGCACTCGACCGGGTGACGCTTCAGGCTCTTACCATCCCCAATAGTGTTGGCTAAGAGGGTTCAGGGCTTAGAACGCAGGGCTTAGCTTTAGGTTTAGGGCGCTCGGGGTGTGCAATGTTGGCTTTGAAGGTTGGGGTCCAGGGATTCGATTAGGGTTTAGGGTTTGGGGAATCAGGTCGAATTTCTAGGGTAGAGGGTTTCGAAGGCAATGCAGCCAAACATGCTGGTACGACGCTACATTGCATGATGTGCAGCTACATTTCCCTAAGCCTAGGATACCTGAAAATGGACGAGCTGGAGAACTGAGCAACTGCGCTGTAACCTGTTGAGTGGTAGGTTTTGGCCCTTTTGGGTGAACCCAAACCCTAAACCCTAAACCCTAAACCCTAAACCCTAAACCCTAAACCCTAAACCCTAAACCCTAAACCCTAAACCCTAAACCCTGTAAGGTGTACACCCTACACCCTGCCAGGTGTAAACCCTAAGCCCTATACCCCACGCACGAAAGGAGCGGCCTGTCCGCCGCAGCCAAGCAGCGCTTGGCCAACATATCCTGCGTAGGCAGGGCTGAGCACTTCAAGGATCAAGGTTTAGGGTTTAGGGTTTAGGGTTTAGGGTTCATGGTTTAGGGTTTAGGGTTTAGGGTTTCCAGGTATTCCTTTTGCGGTTCGAAATGTGAAAATAAGGGACGGCAAAAAAGATCCCCAAATAGCAGGACCCCCTTATAATAAGGACCCCATAAGGTACCCGTAATTTCGGAAATCCCCATGTCATGCGGTTTAGGGTTTAGGGTTGAGGGTTGAGGGTTGAGGGTTGAGGGTTTTCAAGAGTTGCTCATGGTGCAGCACCTTTGCAAGCCTCCCGAGGACCCTGGATGCTGTGGGATGCTTGACATTCATGGGTTTAGGGTTTAGGGTTTAGGGTTTAGGGTTTAGGGTTTAGGGTTTAGGGTTTAGGGTTTAGGGACTGTTCAGGTAACTTCGAGCTCGATGCCAAGGAGGTGGACGTGGCTCCCGATGGTCGACCCAGGCTCTTTGTCAGAGTGGGCGGTTAGGGTTTAGGGTTTGGGGTTTGGGGTTTGGGGTTTAGGGTTTTGTGGGGCTTCAGTTTTTGAGCTTTTGCGGTTTTAGGGTTCTGGGGCTTTAGGGGCTTTAGGGCGCTTTAGGGGGGCTTCAGGGGGGCTTTAGAGGTTTTTGGGGGGCTTCAGGGCTGTTTTTGTTCGAACTTTCGGGAGCGCCCGTGATTGTTAACTACGTTGAGTAGCGGGCCATTTTTGTTTCCTTCAACCTTGTTAAAGGTTTGCTGCAATAGACTCAATAGACACGCGCCCATATTTCAGAACAGCCCCCCAGCTGGCTTGAAGCCCTAGACCCTAGAAGCCCTACACCCTAAACCTCCAGCCCTAAACCCTAGCCCTAAACCCTAAACCCTAAAACCGAAATCCGAAACCCTAAGCCCTAAATCCGAAACCCAAACCAGCGCCCTAAAGCCCGGAGACCCAGGCGCGAGCATTGGGGCCCCCTGACCAGCCGCGTCTCATCGGGCCAAGATCGAGCGCGGAGTCCAAGGAAGCCTGTTCATGGAGGGTTCAGGGTTTAGGGTTTGGGGTTTAGGGTTTGGGGTTTAGGGTTTAGGGTTTACGGTTTGGGGTTTGGGGTTTAGGGTTTGGTGTTCATGGTTTGGGGTTTAGGGTTTAGGGTTCAGGATTTAGGGTTTGGGGTTCAGGGTTTGGGGGTTAGGGGTTAGGGTTCCTAGAGGGCGTATAGGGCTTAGAGGGCTTACAAGTTTTATAGACTTTTGCGTGTGTGTGTGTGTGTGTGTGTGTGTGTGTGTGTGTGTGTGTGTGTGTGTGTGTGTTTTCGCGATCTCAGGTTCTGGCAACCTTCAAATCTCTGCAAGCCAATACACAATTCATGGAGTTGCTCAAAGTTGCGAGCGTCAACTACATGGACAGCAGCACAAGTGCCGGAAGCGGCAACAGCGCAGCAGGATCGTCCATAGCAACAGCCATGGACGTGGACTTCGGCAATGTTGGCGTGACGGCCACAGGAAGCTACACCATGCCTCCTCCTGCGACAATCCCTCCGAAGACAGTGCCGACCGTTCCCGCCTAAACCCTAAACCCCTAAACCCCTAAAGCCCTAAACCCCTAAACCCCTAACCCCCTAAACCCCTAAACCCCTAAACCCTAAACCCTAAACCGGACAGCCTGTACGGTGACAGCCACCGTGGCTCCCCCACGAGGTCACCAGACTCCACGCCGGAGAAGGTGTGTTTTCAGAGCATGTCCTGAGGGTTCATAGGGTTTAGGGTTTAGGGCTTGCAGTGGTTTGGTAGGGTTTATAGGGGTCCTAGGGTTTCGAGGGTTTGTCATGGAGGGTTCATCGGGCTTATAGTGGTTTGGTAGGGTTTATAGGGCTCCTAGGGCTTAGAGGGTTTTTCATGGAGGGTTCAGAGGGCTTGTAGTGGTTCAGAAAGTTTATAGGGGTCCTAGGGTTTGGAGGGTTTACAGGTTTGTAGAGTTTAGAGGGCTTACAGGGTTTATCGAGCTTAGAGGGTTTATAGGGTATAGAGGGTTTGTAGTGTTCGTTAGGTTTGTTGAGGGGCTTACAAAGGGTTTTATAAGCTTTTCGAGGGCTGACTGGGTTAACAGGGTTTCTGAGGGTTCAGGGGATGGGTTCAGGGTTTAGAGAGTCCGGTATTGAGCTCCAGGAAGTGTATGTTTTGAGGCACCTCTATGCTAGATGCTCGGCATACGTTGTCTCAGATGTTGCCAGTACCTGACCTGGTTCATGACAGCCCAATCGCAATCAAGCTCCAGCAACAAAGCCCAAATCGTAAGCCCAAGCCTGACGCTGGGTCGTTCTTCGGGATCCTCCCTTTCCTTTCTTGATAAAGGAGCCCTTCCTTATACTTTTAAATGCGCCAGGAGGCCCAGTAGTACCCTTCATCCCTGTTTTGTTCATGAGGGGTCCTGGATTTAACTTATCCTCAGCTCAGTCCACTGTGCTCTACTCGCTTCCAGCAATCACGAAAGGTTATCCTGAACAAGCCGAACGGTTGGCTTGGCTGCACTACAAGCCATAAAGAGCCTGGAAGAAGGGCTCGGGTTTTGGATTTAGAGTTGTTTTTTGGGGGGTTAAGGGGTTAGGCCTAGGGTTAGGAGTTAGGGTTGAGGGTTGGGGGGTTCGTTTTATAGAGTGCGCCTCTTGTTTTTGTCGAACGCGCCTACATGAGAGGTTGATGGTACTTCCCAGCTCCTGCACGAGTGAGACCCGCTAACCTTAGAGGCCCTGCAAAACTGTCTCAAAACCCTTAAAATTCCCCCCCCCCCCCCCCCAAGCACCCTAAACACCCCACACCCCCGAAACCTCGGCTCCCCACTTGGAAGCCCCTGTGACTTACTTAGCAGGGTTAGTAAGTTTGGTTACGGGGCTGTGAGTGGGGGATGCTAAGTAGACCTACTAAGTCATAGGAGCTTCCAAGTAAGCCCTAGAAAGCCCTAAAGAATCCACCCTGGGAGCTCCCCAAAGGCCCCCTAAACCTTAAGCCTTAAAACCCATAGGCATCGCTATGCATGAACCCCCGTACTCTAGACATAAACCCTGTGGTCCTGCGGTTAATTCACAACCGACGTAAGATGTGTTGATTCTGCACGCCGGTTCTGTGTCTGCTCATCCAAAACGCCCCCCCCCCCCCCCCATGCCCTAAACCAAAGCCCTAAACCCTAGACTTTTCGCAACCTTGCTTTCGAAGGGTAGTTGCCGTGGGCCCTGAATATGGTCCCTTGCCTCCTCTTGAAGGGTTCTGAAGTGTGGGCACCTGGGTTTTGCAGGGTACAAAATGGGTATACAAGGCTCCCCTTTTAAGGGCCCATACTAAGGGACCATGCAACTACCCCTAAACCCTAAACACCTCAACCCCAAACCCAAACCCCTAAACCCTAAACACTACAGATCCTTGGTGGACTCCCAAGATTTCCTGCACAGCCCCTGGTCGCCCTTTTTAAGAAACTCTTGCCCGCGGGCCAGGTCTAAATCGCACGCAGCCCACGCATGAGGGTGGGTGCGCTGGGGAGGCTTAGGGTTTGGGGTTTCAGGGGTTTAGGGTTTAGGGGGTTTCGGGTTTTTAAGGGGTTTAAGGGGTCTGGGGTTTAGGGGTTTAAGGGGGCCTTGGCTTTGGCGATTAATGGCTTAAGGCTTAGTGTTCTTGCATGTGGGTAGTTGGCCGGGTAGTTTCCTAAATTAGGGTCCGTTTTTGAGTACCCAGAATAAGGCGGCACCCTTCAAAAAGGGATCCCAAAACCCTAAAGCCTAAACCCTAAACCCCAAACCCTAAACTCTAAACCCTAAATCCTAATTCAACCCCAAACCCTAAACCTTAATTCAGAGAACTACCCATGTGCAAGCCTAGGTTACTCAGTGTCCGCCGTGGATGCGGTAAGCTACTTCTCCAAGCGCCTGAACATCCTGGAGAGTGAGGAGCTTTGCCTTTTAGGGTTTAGGGTTTAGGGTTGGGGGCTTATAGGGTTTAGGGTTTAGGGTTTAGGGTTTAGGGTTTAGGGTTTAGGGTTTAGGGTTTAGGGTTTAGGGTTTAGGGTTTAGTTTAGAGCTTTCGGTTTAGGGTCTACGATGCCAGTTTCGAGAGCGCATCGTTCACTCGGCTTTGCAATCATGTGTTCATATTAGGACCAGGAGTAGGCCCTTATACCCCTTTTTTTTAGGATTTCCCTTAGAAACCCTCTTTAAACCAGGGCCACCCTTTTTATTCTTACAGTAGACTCCAGAACGTTGGAACATGGTTTAAGGATGATTAGAGCTGGGATTCCCTTTGGTATACCTTTTGGGGTATGGGGAGAAGGATGATCCAACTTTTTCGAGTTTCCTGTTAACCCTAAACCCTAAACCCGAAGCCCTTAACCCTAAACCCTAAACCCTACACCCTACACCCTAAACCCTAAACCCTAAACCCCTAAACCCTAAACCCTAAACCCTAAACCCTAAACCCTAAACCCTAAACCCTAAACCCTAAACCCTAAACCCTAAACCCTAAACCCTAAACCCTAAACCCTAAACCCTAAAGCGAAGCTGAGGGGTTTCTCTTGGGTCTAGTCTGCCTTGTTGCTTCTCCAGCGCTGTTCCCGTATAGTGAAAGGGACCTCGCAGTCGGAATGCAGACGGTTCCCCAACGCTGGCAACAACGATTTTGGGTCCACGCGATACCCCTAAACCATAAACCATAAACCATCCTAAACCCTGAAGCCTAAACCGTGACACGTGTGTATCAACCTATTCCCTAAACCCTAAACCCTGAACCCTAAACCCTAAACCCTAAACCCTAAACCCTAAACCCTAAACCCGAAAAGCCCAAGAAAGTAGGACTTCAAGAAGTTCCAGCTTTTCGGCCCCGCTCCGGACTTGCCATGCTTGGGCCCCGGCAATGGGGTTTAGGGTTTAGGGTTTAGGGTTTAGGGCGTAGGGTGTAGGGTTTAGGGTTTAGGTTTTTAGGGTTTAGGGTTTGGGGTTTAGGGTTTAGGGATTGAGGGCTTAGAGGCGTAGGTTTCAGGGGTGTAGAGGTGTCGGGCTTCGAGGTGAACCGGTGCGTTTTCTTAATAGCTGAGTGAGCACACCTGACACTCTTTCGGATACTACAATCCCCTATAGAACTGAAAGTGTACGCTTTTTTTGGGCTTAGGAACTCAGCAACTAACCCTAAGGATCCATGTACCTATATAGTATATACTTGGCCCCTAAAGCTACTATATAGGAACCCCTTTAAGGCCCAAGTATATACTATACAGGTACATGGATCCTTTGGGTAAGTTTTAGGGCTTAGGGTTTACATGCAGGTTTCTTGTGTGGGGTTCAGGGAGAGACTTTCCAGTCCTGGCGATGTTTCGAGTTTAGACTGTAAGGTTTAGGGTTTAGGGTTTAGGGTTTAGGGTTTGGGGTTTGGGGTTTGGGGTTTGGGGTTTGGGGTTTGGGGTTTAGGGTTTAGGGTTAGGGGCGTCGTCCTTCGGATTTTCGGACTTCGGGGCTGGCGAACTTTCGGCAGAAGGAGCGTAGCAGCAGTTTGTCTATAATATAGTCACGTTAGCCGTTCACGCCTAATCGACAAGAAAGGAAGAGCACCAAAAACTCTAAGGCCAGATGTAAGCTGCACCCTTGCGGGGTTTCCCATACTAAGGGTGTAGATCCGCGAAGCCCGGCAATGCCCGAACCCCCCCCCAAACCCAACCCCTAAACCCCGGAACTTCCCCTAAACCACCTAAACCCCCTTAACCCCAAGCCCTCAAACCCTTCAGCCCTAAATCCTTAAACCACTAAACCCCAAACCCTAAACCCTAACCCCTAAACCCCTAAACCCCTAAACCCCTAAACCCCTAAACCCCTAAACCCCTAAACCCCTAAACCCCTAAACCCCTAAACCCCTAAACCCTAAACCCCTTACCGAGGCCTGGCAAACCTGCTCCAAGCATTGGCGTCGGAGCCGGTGGCACCGTCGGAAGCGTTTTTTTTTTGGTATTGGGTTTAGGGTTTAGGGGGGGGTTTGGGGTTTGGGGTTTGGGGTTTAGGGTTTAGGGGTTGGGGTTTAGGGTTTCTGGGTTGGTTTCAGGGGCTTCGGGGTTTAGGGCGTTGGGAATTGGGGGCTTAGGGTGCGGCTTTGCAGGGGGCGTCTCATCTGCCTGAACGACCGACGCCTGAACGAAGAAGCTGTTGAAGGATGCGGTCACCCAACACCAAAAACCCTAAACCCTAAGCCCTAAACCCTCAACCCTAAACTCCCATCCGACAATGTTGCAGACCCTAACATCCGAACGACAGCACTCGCTACCCGCCGATGGCGGAGGACCAGACCCGATTGCCTAAACTCGAGTTATCAGTGCAGAACTCGGGAAAGTAGGTTGTTTACGTAATCGTAATCCCTTAGCAGGGCCGTGCTGCAGGGGGGGCGAGGGTATGGGGCACCTATTTCCCTCGCTTTAGGAGCTTGAGGGTTTTTTGGGTTTAGGGAGGGGCCTTTTTTGGGTTGAGTGTTGAGGGTGTAGGAGGTTTAGGGTTTAGGGTTTAGGGTTTAGGGTTTAGGGTTTGATGTTTAGGGTTTAGGGTACCCGAATGGCATCAAACGTAGCAACCTGGCCACCCTGTTTCGAAAGCGCGGCCTCGGCAGCATGCTGCTTGAAACTCGTGTGGCCCCAAGCCCTAAATCCGAAACTCTTAAACCCTTAAGCCCTAAACCCTAAACCCTAAACCCTAAACCCTAAACCCTAAACCCTAAACCCTAAACCCTAAACCCTAAACCCTAAACCCTAAACCCTAAACCCTAAGCGTAGGTGGTGAAGAAGTTTGGCGAGATCTTCGGGCTCCGCCACGTGAGGCTCTACGGGGATTCTGCAACTTTGAAGATGGTCTATGTTCGGGCTTCGTGCCTAAACCCAATACACCCTAGACCCTAAACCCTAAACCCTTGTGAAACCCGAAACCCTAAACCCTAAACCCTAAACCCTAAACCCTAAACCCTAAACCCTAAACCCTATCCCCTTGGTCTGTACCCGTAAACATGAGAGATGCGCCTCAACGAGCGGGACGTGTCCCTTCTTGAAGATTTGGGGTTTAGGGTTAGGGTTTAAAGGGTTTAGGGTTTAGGGTAATGGTGCGTAGGTCTTTAGAAATCCGAGACTGAACCCTAAAGACCTTGACCCCAAAAGCCTGAACACCTAGCACCCTGAACCCCGACCCCTAAACCTTGAAACCCTCAACCCCAAACCCCAACCCTTAAACCCTAAAACCCTCTGAACCCTTGCAGTGCTTTCGGGGGCACTCGGCCGAACGCCCCGCCTCAACGCTAAGCCCTAAACCCTAAACCCCAAAAGCCTAAACCCGAAACCCTAAACCCTTTAGGGCGGCCAGGCTCCTTCCCTTCGGCATCCGAATCTACCAACACAATAGATGGCGACCCGGCTTAGGGTTTCGGGTTTAGGGTTTAGGTGTTAGGGTTTTGGGGGTCTCGGGTTTAGGGGGTTTGAGGATGTGAGGGTAGTTTCATGGGCCCTTAATATGGTCCCTAACCCTCTAAAGGGTTCTGATGTATGGGCCGTTAATTTTGTATAGGGTATTTAAGGGGTACCCATGCTAAGGGACCCTAAACCCTAGACCCTAAACCCTAACAGCTAACAACTAAACCCTAAACCCTGAACCCTGAACCCTAAGCCCTAAACCCTAAACCCAAAACCCTAAACCCTAAACCCTAAACCCTAAACCCTACCGGATTTTGGGTTCAAGGGTTCAGGGGGGTCAGGGTTTAGGATTGAGGGTTTAAGGGGCCTCTGGTCCTAGGTAGGATAAGGGGACCCTTAAAAGGGAACCCTTCTTAACTCTCTTCTGGCTCTCTTAAACAGGGACCTTATTCAGAGGGTCTATACCCCCAAGGGTCCACCTAATCCTATCCCCTATCTGGGAGTTGTGGTTTCGGCTTCAGTGTTTGGTGGGTTTTTGCCTTGGGGTTGTTGCAGTTTAGCTTGTAGCGCTGGGAAAGTTCTTTGCGCCTTGGTTAAGAATTGTCTTTTTTTGCACAACTAACGACCTCAAAGACACCATAAAGAAACGCTATTGCTTGCTTAGTTTAAATAACTACATATATATATATAGAAAGATATATATATATATAACACATATACATATATATATATATATATGTAGTTTTCCCCTGCACCTCCAGTTGCGCTTAACTATGGCACCTAAGTCATGGTGAGGATCTCATAAATGAATATGTATCCCAAGAAAGGAACTGGAATTGGCGTCCTTGTCCTGATTAGGGATGAAGCTCCTCATACCCCTAGCGTAACCTTCAAGGACTTGAAAAAAGGAAATGATGAAACCCTAAACCCTAAACCCTAATTCGCTACAACTCAAAAAATGGCCCCGGATCATTGGGAGGCACGACTGTTGCCGGCTTTTCGTGGTAGATATCTACTGCTTTGGGAGGTTCCTTTCAAGCCTTGCTCCAGCTGGCGAACCTGTAGGGTTCAGGGTTCAGAGTTTAGGGTTTAGGGTTTAGGGTTTAGGGTTTAGGGGGCACCAGCCGCCACGATGATCTCCTTGGTTGACGACTTCACTTGTGATGCCTGCAATGCGGCTTTCAAAGACGCACGACGGCTGGCTGTCCACCGGGCAAGACAGCACAAGTGTTGGTCGAGTGCAAGGCAGGCTGCTTTCGGCACTCGCTGTGAGATTTGTACAGTCGAGTTCTGGGCCCATACGCGGCTACAGGAACATCTTCGCAGAAGTTCACCATGCCTCGCTGCATATGCAGCCTGTGACCTCAATACAGCCGAGGAGGCAGACAGGGTGCGAACTAGGGCCGACTACGCCTGGAGACCAGCAACCTTAGTGGTTCAGTTTAGGGTTTAGGGTTTAGGGTGTAGGGTTTAGGGTTTAGGGTTTAGCGTTTAGGGTTTATTGTGTAGGGTTTAGGGTTACGGTTTAGGGTTTAGGGTCCCTAACCCAAGCATGACCCTGTCAAGGTACCACTACACCGGCACGCACACCGATCAGATGGCAGCGAGACTCGTAGCCAGAGGAGGACGATCGGGAGAGCCAGTCCCCTAAGGGGTTTATCAGGGTTTAGGGTCAAGGATTTAGGGTTTAGGGTTTAGGGTCTAAACCTTGCAAGCCTATGTCTCCCCGAGGTTTATGTTGCCCTGTTGGCTGGGCCAAACCTTTCAGCTGTTTAGGGGATATTGAGGATTTACCGAAATGCTGGAGCATGTTTATCCCCATACCCCAAGGTACATTAAAGGGAATTCCAGCTCTAGTCATCCTTAAACCATGTTCCAACTTCTGGAGTTTACTGTAGGTGTTTGAGTTAGGTTTTGGGGTGTGTTTTGTGTTTGTCGGGGTTTGGGTTTTGGACTTAGGACAGGCAGCAGGAATGTTAACATGCACACGTCTGGGTATCGTAACCACTGTTTTCGTTAGTTTAGCCAAGGACCCAGAGTAGGCCCTTATTTCAGTTTTTTCAGGGGTCTTGGTGCGCTTAGAAGCATCTAATTTAGACCAAAAAGAGCATCCTTTGTTATTCCTAGGTCTACTCGTAGGTCTAGTCGCTCAGACTGAAGAGGACTGGGGTTCGCAGTAGGGGTTCGCAGTAGGGGTTAGGGTTTCTTTTCAGGCGTAACTATAACTTTATAACTTCTGTCCAGGGGGGCCCTCAAAAGCACATGGGTTCCGACCAGTCAGAGGCCACAAATGAGCTGGCAGTTCCCCCAACCCTAAACCCTAAACCCTAAACCCTAACCCCAAACCCCTAACCCCTAGCTTCAGAGGGCGCGGAGAATTTTTCCGGCCAGTACCTACATGGGTTAGACTTGGACTGGAAGTCGTCCCTCTTAACCCTAAACCCTAACCCTAAACCCTTAACCCTAAACCCAACGGGCGAGGGCTGTCCAGCCCGACAAGGAAGGAGCATCCCATGACCAGTTCCTGGAGGTTCATCATGCGCATGAACGCGCTCTGCAGCTTCCTGCGCTCAAGAGACAGCCCGGTCTTTCCGGGCACGGCTCCTGCGTCACCAGTCTTCAAACGCAGGTTGCGTGAGATTCGAGAAGCTCGTCAAGCAGCTGCAGCATCACATCCCCGGCCAAGGCCATATTTGCTGCGGCTGCTGCTTATGGCATTGCCTTCGCATGCCTTCGCGGCTCCTTCGGCGCTGGTAGAAGCGAGGCAGGCAAGGCCTGATGCAACGCGGCCCCCAGCCGGGACCACGACAGGGCAGAAGCTGATCGTGAACCTCGAAAACCTTGCAAGCCCTGCAAACCCTAAACTCGTAGGTTTAGGGTTTAGGGTTTAGGGTTTCGGGTTTAGGGTTAAGGGTTTAGGGTTTAGGGTTCAGGGTTTAGGGTTTAGGGTCCCTAAGTCCTAAACACTCAGCCCCCCACGGCCCAGCAACCTAAGCCCTAAACCCTAAACTGTTAAGTGGGTGACTAAGTGCCATGAACCTCCAAGTAGAGGAGTGTGGCACAACGTCCAGAGCCTCGTCTCCGTGAACCTAAATCTGGGCGGTGACGAAGAGCCAGGCAGGGGCTTAGGGGCTTAGGGGCTTAGGGGCTGGTTTAGGGTTTAGGGTTTAGGGTTTCGGGTTTAGGGTTTAGGGCCAGGGGGTTTAGGGCTAGGGGGTTTAGGGTTTAGGGTTAGGGTTCAAGGGGTTTGGGGTGTAGTGGGGGGTCGACCCGAACGCCTCATGGCCCTAAGGCCCGAACCTTAAAACTACGCCCCGACCAGAAAACCCCTAACCATGAGCCCCATGTTAATGTCCAAAATCCCCTAAACCTTAAACCCTAAACCCTAAATCCTAAACCCTAAACCCTAAACCCTAAACCGGGCCTTGTTCGGGAACTTCATGGTCCTTATAAGCCCCCGAGCCAGGGTGATTGCGTAAGCATCTCGGATTCCGCACGAAACTCAAACTCTCAACCCCGCGGCTCATGGGCCACTGGACTAGGTTCCCCTAGCGGTACTCCTTTCCCTACCGACTCCAAGAAAACCCGAAACTCCAACAGAAACAGAGAGATTCCTGGCTTTTGTTCCGTTACTTCGGACAACAGAAATAAGGGTAGGGGGTAGGGGTAAGGTGGATGATAAACTCCGATAAACCCTAAACCCTAAGCCCTAAGCCCTAAACCCTAACGAGCGAAGCCTCGAGCTGTGAGAGCCGCAGGCTTAGTCCACGGAAAGACCCAATGACCCCTACGATGACCACTGCCGTTCCACACCACTGTCTGTCTTGCTTTGCGGTAGCCTTTCCGAAAACGACTGGCAGTGCGTCCGAGACATTGGCAATGAAAGAATTGCGGTTGTGCTTTTCGCCAGCAAAACCTACCACCTCTTCAAGCTCGACTGTTTGAGGATGAAGGATTGAAATCGGGAGTGCACAGGCTCTGTTGGGCCTACCTAAACCCTAAACCCGTAAACCCGTAAACCCTCAACCCTCAACCCTCAACCCTCAACCCTCAACCCTCAACCCTCAACCCTCAACCCTCAACCCTCAACCCTCAACCCTCAACCCTCATACCCTCATACCCTCATACCCTCAACCCTAAACCCTCAACCCTCAACCCTTAACCCTCAGCCCTAAACCCTAGGCCCTAAACCCTAAACCCTAAACCCTAAACCCTAAACCCTAAACCCTAAACCCTAAACCCTAAACCCTCTCTTACTATGTATATTTAAACCCTAATGACCTTCGTCGGCAAATGGTTTTTTTCCACCCGGGGGGGGCCCTAAACCCTGACCCCCTTCGTCGGCAAATGGTTTTTTTCCACCCGGGGGGGGCCCTAAGGGATCCCTCTGTCCGACATGCAAATTGGGGGTCCGACATGCAAGGTTGGGTTTTCGAGATGCAAACTTTCTTGGGGTCCGACATGCAAAGGTAGGTTTTCGAGATGCAAACTTGCTTGGCTGCTTGGACCTGAATCTCATCCAGCGACAGACATGCAGGCTTGCTCCTGACAGCGTAGTACTATCCCAAAAGTGGTAGTATCTGTCCGAAAAGAAACATCAGTAAATTAGTAAAATAGTAAAATAGTAAAATAGTAAAATAGTAAAATAGTAAAATAGTAAAATAGTAAAATAGTAAAATAGTAAAATAGTAAAATAGTAAAATAGTAAAATAGTAAAATCTGGGTCGATGCAAACTGCTGAGCCGGTGGAGGAAATCCTATTAAAAGTAAGAAGAGAGGGATGAATTTTCTCTGGATTTCCCGCGAAATCAGTAAAGCGGTAATTTCGGGGTCCAACTGGCACAGGTGGGTTTTCGAGATGCAAACTCCTGATTTCCCGTAAAATTAGTAAAATAGTAAAATAGTAAATTAGTAAAATCTGGGTCGGACCGGTGGGTTTTCGAGATGCAAACTCCTGATTTCCCGTAAAATTAGTAAAATAGTAAAATAGTAAAATCTGGGTCGGACCGGCACAGGTGGGTTTTCGAGATGCAAACTGCTGAGCCCGTGGAGGAAATCCTATTAAAAGTAAAGAGAGAGGGAGGAATTTTCTCTGGATTTGCTGCGAAATCAGTAAAGCGGTAGATTCTGGGTCCAACCGGCACAATCCTATTAAAAGTAAAGAGAGAGGGAGGAATTTTCTCTGGATTTTGCGCGAAATCAGGAAAGCGGTAATTTCTGGGTCCAACCGGCACAGGTGGGTTTTCGAGATGCAAACTCCCGATTTCCCGTAAAATTAGTAAACTAGTAAAATAGTAAAATCTGGGTCGGACCGGCACAGGTGGATTTTCGAGATGCAAACTGCTGAGCCCGTGGAGAAATCCTATTAAAAGTAAAGAGAGAGGGAGGAATTTTCTCTGGATTTCGCGCGAAATCAGTACAGCGGTAAATTCTGGCTCCAACCGGCACAGGTGGGTTTTCGAGATGCAAACTCCTGATTTCCTGTAAAATTAGTAAAATAGTAAAATCTGGGTCGGACCGGCACAGGTGGGTTTTCGAGATGCAAACTGCTGAGCCCGTGGAGGAAATCATATTAGAAGTCAAAAGAGAGGGAGGAAATTTCTCTGGATTTCGCGCGAAATCAGTAAAGCGGTAAATTCTGGGTTCAACCGGCACAGGTGGGTTTTCGAGATGCAAACTCCCGATTTCCCGTAAAATTAGCAAAATAGTAAAATAGTAAAATCTGGGTCGGACCGGCGCAGGTGGGTTTTCGAGATGCAAACTGCTGAGCCCGTGGAGGAAATTCTATTAAAAGTAAAGAGACTGGGAGGAATTTTCTCAGTAAATCGGTAAATTCTGGGTCCAACCGGCACAGGTGAGTTTTCGAGATGCAAACTCCCGACTTCCCGTAAAATTAGTAAAATAGTAAAATAGTAAAATAGCAAAATCTGGGTCGGACCGGCACAGGTGGGTTTTCGAGATGCAAACTGCTGAGCCCGTGGAGGAAATCCTATTAAAAGTAAAGAGAGAGGGAGGAATTTTCTCTGGATTTTGCGCGAAATCAGGAAAGCGGTAATTTCTGGGTCCAACCGGCACAGGTGGGTTTTCGAGATGCAAGCTCCCGATTTCCCGTAAAATAGTAATATAGTAAAATAGTAAAATAGTAAAATAGAAAAATAGAAAAATAGTAAAATAGTAAAATCGTAAAATAGTAAAATCTGGGTCGGACCGGCGCAGGTGGGTTTTCGAGATGCAAACTGCCGAGCCCGTGGAGGAAATCCTATTAAAAGTAAAGAGAGAGGGAGGAATTTTCTCTGGATTTCGCGCGAAATCAGTAAAGCGGTAATTTCTGGGTCCAACCGGCACAGGTGGGCTTTCGAGATGCAAACTCCCGATTTCCCGTAAAATAGTAAAATAGTAAAATAGTAAAATCTGAGTCGGACCGGCGCAGGTGGGTTTTCGAGATGCAAACTCCCGAGTTCGCGTAAAATTAGTAAAATGATAAAATAGTAAAATAGTAAAATAGTTAAATAATAAAATCTGGGTCGGACCGGCACAGGTGGGTTTTCGAGACGCAAACTGCTGAGCCCGTGGAGGAAATCCTATTAAAAGTAAAGAGAGAGGGAGGAATTTTCTCTGGATTTCGCGTGAAATCAGGGAAAGGGCAATTTCTGGGTCCAACCGGCACAGGTGGGTTTTCGAGATGCAAACTCCCGATTTCCCGTAAAATTAGTAAATAGTAAAATAGCAAAATCTGGGTCGGACCGGCACAGGTGGGTTTTCGAGATGCAAACTGCTGAGCCCGTGGAGGAAATCCTATTAAAAGTAAAGAGACAGGGAGGAATTTTCTCTGGCTAATAGAATCCTGGTCCGACATGCAAGGTTGGGTTTTCGAGATGCAAACTCCCGATTTCCCGTTAAATTAGTAAAATAGTAAAATAGTAAATTAGTAAATTCTGGGTCGGACCGGCACAGGTGGGTTTTCGAGATGCAAACTGCTGAGCCCGTGGAGGAAATCCTATTAAAAGTAAAGAGACAGGGAGGAATTTTCTCTGGATAATAGAATCCTGGTCCGGCATGCAAGGTTGGGTTTTCGAGATGCAAACTCCCGACTTCCCGTAAAATTAGTAAAATAGTAAAATAGTAAAATAGTAAAATAGTAAAATAGTAAAATAGTAAAATCTGGGTCGGACCGGCACAGGTGGGTTTTCGAGATGCAAACTGCTGAGCCCGTGGAGGAAATCTTTTTAAAAGTAAAGAGACAGGGAGGAATTTTCTCTGGATAATAGAATCCTGGTCCGACATGCAAGGTTGGGTTTTCGAGATGCAAACTCCCGATTTCCCGTAAAATTAGTAAAATAGTAAAGTAGTAAAATCTGGGTCGGACCGGCACAGGTGGGTTTTCGAGATGCAAACTGCTGAGCCCGTGGAGGAAATCCTATTAAAAGTAAAGAGACAGGGAGGAATTTTCTCTGGATAATAGAATCTTGGTCCGACATGCAAGGTTGGGTTTTCGAGATGCAAACTCCCGATTTCACGTAAAATAGTAAAATAGTAAAATAGTAAAATAGTAAAAGAGTAAAATAGTAAAATAGTAAAATAGTAAAATCTGGGTCGGACCGGCACAGGTGGGTTTTCGAGATGCAAACTGCTGAGCCCGTGGAGGAAATCCTATTAAAAGTAAAGAGACAGGGAGGAATTTTCTCTGGATAATAGAATCCTGGTCCGACATGCAAGGTTGGGTTTTCGAGATGCAAACGGCTTGGTGCCATGCATCTCGGGCGCGCGCTTTGCATCTCGAAAACCCAACCTTGCATGTCGGACGCCGCAGTCCCAGGGTTTGTGGGAACCTCGTAGAACCCCCCCCCGAATTCCAAAAAGGGTTTAGGGTTTAGGTACAGCAGACCTTTGTAGGCTTTAGTGGGGGTTGGTGGGGGATAGGGCCTAGCGTTCCCGACCGAACCCTACACCCCAAACCCCAAACCCCAAACCCCAAACCCTAAACCCCAAACCCCAAACCCCAAACCCTAAACCCTAAACCCTAAACCCTAAACCCCAAACCCTAAACCCTAAACCCTAAACCCTAAACCCTAAACCCTACACCCTAAACCCTAAACCCTTCCAGCATCCTTCAGCTTGATCGGCTCAAGCCGAGGTGCAACCCTCTGAACAACCCCTCTGGATCTTCAAAGCTCAACCCTATGCCCGAAATCCTTCAACCCTAAACCCTAAACCCTAAACCCTGAACCCTAAACCCTAAACCCTAGACCCTAGACCCTAGACCCTAAACCCTAAACCCTAAGCCCCAACCTTTACGACGGCTCTGAACCCGAAACCCTCTCGGCCCCCTTATAGGGCCTTCAGGCCCTTCTTACCCTGACCTAAGTCCTAATGATGCACCCGAATGGACTCTCTAAACGTCCCTAAGCCCTGGAGACTTCGGCGTTTGAAGCAAGTCGAAGTGGCTCCTGAAGGCGCCGTTGGTGAGGAAGGCGAGGCAAATGGCGCGCGCCGGCACGTGCTTGGCTTGGTCCCTGGCCCTGGTCGCCGCCTGGGCTACCCGGCTGAAGATCGGCTGATGGTGCTTAAGACCCTAAACCCTAAACCCTAAACCCTAAACCCTAAACCCTAAACCCTAAACCCTGAATGCCCTAGTATTCTGGAGCCAGGGCTTCCGTGTCCTTCCGTTCCGCCCCATGTAAGGAAGCCCAAGACCCCTTAGGGTCATATACTTTCCTTCTGTTAGTGTAGGGCAGGGTTGAGGGTTTCAAGGGGTTCAAGACCGCAGGCCGCGTTCCTGGCCACCAACGCAGGGCAGTGGCAGCTGCAGCGCACGCTGACATTGCTGTGGATGAAGTTTGGAACCTCGGCGATGACCCTGAGCCCAGAGAAGCCTAAGCCCAGGGATCTTTGTGTTGGGCGAGTGAGGCTAGTTGTGTGGTGCAAAATGAACGGGTTTAGGTGGTGGTGGCCTGATCCAGGGCTTTCTAGGCCAAGTGTTTAGCCGGAACGCCTGGGGCAGTTTGCAATACAGAGGCGATTCCCACGCCTGTCTCCCACCAATAACAACCTGAATAATCCCTTCGCCCCTTCTTCAGAAACTAAATCCTAAACCCTAAGCTCTTAAAAGCTCTTAACCCTAAACCCAAAACCCAAAACCCTAAACCCTAAACCCTAAACCTTCAACCCGAAACCCTAAACCTTAAACCCCAAGCCCTAAGCCCTAAACCCTCAAGCAGCCGAGGCACCGACGGTCGCCTGCGGCGGCGCTACGAGCACTCCTTCCCGGGCTTCGGCCCCTACAACTTCTCCGTGGGAGCCTGGCCCCCCATCGAGAGGCCCGGGTCTCTTCGGGTTCAGGGTTTAGGGTTTAGGGGTTCTGGGGGAGGGGGGGCGTGAAATTTTGGGGGTCATGGGATTTTGGGGTTCGAAGGTCCTTCACGCGTAGTTTTTATGTTTCCTTCGGTGACCGCGTCTCCTTTCCAGAGTTGATGCTTGGGGGAGTCTTTTGGGTGAGTGCCGAGCCTTAAAGAAACCGTGTAAAGCTTCAGGCTTCGGAAGACAGGGATGTTGATGGCCTCAGGGTCAATTCGGCTTGAACTTCAATCAGCGGGGACATTAGAGCTTTCTTTGACGGCTTCGCAGGGGTCTCCCTACCCCCCCTCCAAATCCCAAGTCCCAAACTCTTTCAAAACCCCACAGGAGCAGGCCTCCCAAACCTGGAGCCATCAAACCCCAAAGCGTAAGCCTTAAGCCCTCTTACTACCCGAGGCCCTGAACCCTAAGTCCCGAACCCTAAACCCGAAACCCCGAAACCCCCCAAACCCTAAGCCCGAAACCCTAAACCCTAAACCCTAAACCCGAAACCCGAAACCCGAAACCCTAAACCCCACGGCTGCCAGGAGGAGTCTGGCCTCCCTCTCCTCCCAGGAGTTCGAGGAGAGGTATGTGAAGGCCCGGCGGCCCGTGCCGCGCGGCAGCTCTTGGAGGGGTTTAGGGTTTAGGGTTTAGGGTTTAGGGTTTCGGGCTTAGGGCTGTATCATCTGAGGTCACGAAAACCCTGAACCCCCACACCTCCCAAACGCCCCCAAAACCCCCCAAGCCCTGAAACCACTGAACCGGTCAGCGACCCTTAATCTTATTCCCCCTATAAAACCCTTATATATACCTTATATAGTCCCTATGTATCTAAGTAGCCCCGAAATAAGCCCAAAGAACCCCTAAGGTCCCTTATAAGGGTCCTTCCTTTAGTTCCTTGATGCAAGGATTCTCACCGACGTGGCGCCAGAGAACACTTGGAGCCCGAAAACGCTGAAATCCAGGTGTGGGCAGATGCCGCTGACCTTCCATCGGAGCGGGGGGGGGGGGGGGGGGAGGTTTAGGGTTTAGGGTTTAGGGCTTTTGGTTTTTGGGTTTAGGGTAAGCTTGATGGCTTGAGACCATCACCCTATGCTTTCGGTGCAGGGTTTTCAAACTGGGAGGCATGCTTTTGGGCCCTCCCAAAAACAGCTGTGCCGGCTGAGCTTTCTGTCAACAAACCCACACTTTTCGAATTTCCCCAAAATCTCGAAAGAAAAAACGGCTTCGATTCTTGAGGGCGTCAAGCCTTCCGTCCTCCAGGAGGTATTCCGCCGGGCTCCGCGCGATCCCGGCCAGACTTCGGAAGCTCTTTCTGGACTCCAGGCAGGGTTTTGGAGAGCTCAGGGGCCGACTCAGGGGGTCTTTGGGGGTGCTGTAGGGTTTGAGGTCCGGGGGTTTTGGGTTAGGGTCCAGAGTTTAGACCCTAAACTCTGAACCCCAAACCCGAAACCCTAAACCCCTTTAGGCCTTTAAGGCTTTAAGCCGAGTTGCCTTCCTTCATGCGAGGCTGATGGAAGCCTACAACCAGACGACGGACGACGTAATTCAGGCCATGCATCGACAAAGATCCATGAAGGACAGGGTTTAGGGTTTAGGGTCTAGGGTCTAGGGTTGAGGGTTGAGGGTTGAGGGTTGAGGGTTGAGGGTTGAGGGTTGAGGGTTTCATGCGCCCTTTTACTCACTTTATGCTTTCACCTTTGGATCTAGGATGTAATCATTCGGGCGCTCACTCGTTCACTCACTAAATTCATGCACAAGTTGATAATTTAGTTTCGTTTTCTCGTTTACGCGGTTCGCAAGCTCACTGTAATAATAAGAAAGAACCGCGTGAAGGAAGTCATGACACGTGAATACTAAAACCGCGGGCCGTTCATTGCGCTCGTTTCTCTCGCTTATTCACTTCACTTTCTAGGAGTTAACCTGTGATAGAATACGCCCGTCCCACGAAAACCCCAATTAAAATCATGCGTCACGCACTCGTTTCACTCCCTAGTTTCCTTATATTTTGATAGGAGTTCTCGTTTACACGGTTAATCCTGGTTTCGGGTTGAGGGTTGAGGGTTGAGTGCAGGGTTGAGGGTTGAGGGTTGAGAGTTGAGGGTTTAGGGTTTAGGGGTTGGGTGCTTCGGGTGATCCGAAATGGACCGCACTGCCTGTAAGAAGAGCCTGAAATTCCTCGCACTCCCTCGCCCCATCCGACCCTGCGCAGGTACTATGAAGGTCTAGACCCGGAACACCCCGTCTCGTTCGGGAGCTCGGGAGTAAGAGCAGGTATCTTGTATCCCCCCTCCAGAGTACCCAAGTCCCGACTTCCCCCATGACCATCCAGCGGAGAGGAGTACGTTGCAGATTTGCCTCTGGACGCGCAGATCATCGCCAAAGGAAAGAGCCACTCTGGTGTGCGCCTAGGCGGTTACCTGTTACCTTCGATCTGAGAGTTAAGAGACCTTGGTTTTTTTAGGGGAAGACCTTTCTACGGTATCGCAGTTCGGACGTAGGGGGAGGTGGCCTCGTTGAACACCGGAACTCGCAGCCTCTTGAATCCTGAGCCCTATATTCAGGCCCCCAGCTCCCTAAGCCGTCTGAAGGTACAAGGACCAGATCGTGGATTACATCTTCCCAGTCATGGTCAGCGCACAGGAGTTTTACGAGTCCGCCTGCCCCGACTTGCTCCCTCGCTGGGTTCTTGTAGAAGGGGGGGGGGGGGGGCTTCTCCGGGCTTTTGGGGTTCGAAGGTTTCCGAGACAGGGGCCCGGCGGCTACAGTTACCCAGGAGGGGTGTCCACTCGTGCCTGTTGTTTGGGGGTGTACTCTTCTCCGTGTGATCATGGAGGGACCTTTCTTGCTCAGCAACCCTAGCGTGTTTAGAGCTCGAAGTCTCTGAGGCTGGAGGGTGCCTTTGGGGTGGAGCCTCAAGCCAAGCACCCGCAAAGCCCCTACACCCTAAACACCCCCTCAACCCTGAGCACCCCCCAAAAGCCCTGATAAGCCCCAATAAACCTGAATCCCTCATCCCACCCAGCACTCGAAGCCTAGAGAAGCGACCAGGAAACTACCCTAAGACCCCCCCGCCAACCCTAAACCCTAAACCCTAAACCATATACCCTAAACCCTAAACCCTGAACCAGAAACCCAAACCCTAAACCCGAAACCCCAAACCCCAAACCCCAAACCCGAAACCCTAAACCCGAAACCCCAAACCCCAAACCCTAAACCCTAAACCCTAAACCCTAAACTGAGAAGCCGAAGATGAGGTTCGCAGAGGGCAGCCGTGTCTTGAAGCGGCTCCTGGCCTTCGCCTCTCTGCCCGGTCTTGGGGTTGTTAGGGGCTTTTGAGGGGTTTAGGGTTTAGGGTTTGGGGTTTAGGGTTTAGGGTTTGGGGTTTAGGGTTTGGGGTTTGGGGTTTAGGGTTTGGGGTTTGGGGTTTAGGGGGCCCACTATCATGCAGCAGAAAAGAAAGAAGGCCCTCAAGACTTAGGCCTTTACGTTTTAGGGGGTCAAAATGGTGCGTCAACCTTGGCCCACTTCCTGCCTCGATGCTGCAAGCTTCGTGTCTAGGGTTTAGGGTTTAGGGTTTAGGGTTTATGTTTAGGGTTTATGGGTTTAGTTTGGGGCTTCAGCGGTCTGGTCTTCTCCCCATCCTGTTCCTGGATGCCGGGGTTGTTCTCGGACCCTGAACCCCAAAAGCCTAAGCCCCTAAACCCGGCTGAGCCCGGAAGGCAGAACAGAACCTCCGATGCCCCAACTCTAAATGCCTAAACCCGAAAAGAGGAAGCCCTAAACCCTATAGACCCGAACCCTAACCCTAAACCCTAAAAAGACGAAACCCGAAAGCCCGTACCCGAAGGCTCCGCTTCCTGGCCTTGGGTTTGGGTTTACGGGTTACGGATTAGGGGTTAGGGGTTAGGGGTTAGGGGTTAGGGTCTTAACCGGCATTGTCGGTTAAGGCCTGCGAAGGAGTCTATAGCTGACACTCTCAAGTCAATCCTTGACTTCGCAGCAAGCCCCAAAACGCCTCAAACCTCAACCCGAAACCCCTAAGCCCTACACTCCTAAACCCCTAAACCCCTAAACCCCTAACCCCCTAAACCCCTAAACCCCTAAACCCCTAAACCCCTAAACCCCTAAACCCCTAAACCCCTAAACCCCTAAACCCCTAAACCCCTAAACCCCTAAACCCCTAAACCCTAAACCCTAAACCCTCAACCCCCTAAACCCCTAAACCCTAAACCCGAAAAGTTAGGACTGGGGGTATCTTGGTTGGCAGCTTCTCTGAGGCGGCCGACGGCCGCCCCAACAGCCCGCAGTTCAAGCAGATGTATCCGGCCTCTCGCCTTTCCCTCTCTTTGCGGGAGTTTAGGGTTTAGGGTTTAGGGTTGAGGGTTTAGGGTTTAGGGTTTAGGCCGGTTTAGGGCTTAGTCTGGGGCTTAGGCTTTCAGGGTTCAGTGGTTTAGTGTTCAGGCTCTAGGCGTCATGGGTATGCTTCAAGGGGGGAAGCACACCTACTAAAGCCCACAGCCTGAATAAGAAACGAAGTCTGGAAACGTTGGGTGCAGGGTTTAGGGTTTAGGGTTCAGGGTTTAGGGTTCAGGGTTTAGGGTTTAGGGTTCAGGGTTTAGGCGAGCAAAATGTGTTGATGGCCTGGACAAAGCCCAAACCTTAGACCCCAAACCTTCAACAACTCCTCGCAACCAGCTAATTCTGGGGACTGTATGGGGCTTACCCCAAACCCCTTAGCCCGAAACAGCAGGTCTAAGCAACATCCTCTGGTTTTAGGGTGAGCTCCTCAACCCTAGACCTTAAACCAGAAACCCTAAACCCTAAACCCCAAACCCTAAACCCTAAACCCCAAACCCTAAGCCCTAAACCCCAAACCCTAAACCCCAAACCCAAGAAAGCCCCCAGGTGCTCTTCGTAGCGCCTCAAGGCTCACGGGCCATTCCTCTGCACCAGCACGGCCCTTACAACGACAACCTGCTACCTTGGCCGCAGGAGTGTTTAGGGTTTATAGGGTTCATAGGGTTTATATTAGGGCTTTTGTAGGGTTGTTATAGGGTTTATGGGGTTTATAGGGTTTGTATAGGGTTGATTGGGGTTTAGAGGGTTTATGGGATTTATAGGGTTTATAGGGTTTATAGGGTTTAGGGTTTTGCGGTTAGGGTTTAGGGTGCAGGGTTCACGGCTTCTAGGGCGATTCCAGGGTGTGTGTGTGTGTGTGTGTGTGTGTGTGTGTGTGTGTGCACCCTGATTCTAAGCTAAGGGTTTTGGAAAGTCTCTGAGGCTTGGCCGGACATTTCGTATAGAAGACTGACGGTGAATGTGTTTTATGCAGGGGGCGCGAGGTCCTTTGACATAGCTCGCGCCAACGAAGCTCTATGTCATCGGGCAGGAAAACGTACCTGCGCGTGGAGTACCTGGGCAAGTTGTTGCAGCTGGTATCCACTACACTGCTTGTGACATCATGTACCCTCAAAACCCGGAATCCTCGGTCCTCAAATAATTTCAAGTCCGAACGCTCCAGATGGCTTGCACCTTGGGACATCGGCCACAATTTCGTCACCATGCATAAGATCTTCGGACAGGGAAGCCAGTGAGAGTTTACTCTCTTATCTCCGTGTGTGGCCTTGTTGCCAATCGCAGTTATCCCGCGAGGGAGCTGTACGGGTCGTTGTGCGACTCACCATGGTACCATGGAGGCCCAATAACCTGGCAGGTTGGGTCGAGAGGCCTAGTGCCACGCATGGAGCCCACTAGACCGCTCTCGAGCGATGAGTAACTTTCAGGTGGATGGGCAACAGAGGGCTAGTCCCAAGAGCAAGAATGGTGGGTCTTAGCACCCGTGTGGCCCGAGGTGGGGCCTAATGGAGGTCCTCCGGACCGCAATAGAGGCCTTAGCGCCAATGGAATTTTATGGATGGATTGGCGATGCTCGGCTCCTTATTCAGCCTTAACCTTTTCTTTTTTTTAGTTGCTAGGATCTGTGTGACGCCATGTCTTCTTTCACTTTCCCGTTGTCGGAAGTACCGCATGTTTTGGGCCGTCCCCTCTGACCGAGGGGCGTGTGTGTGTGCACCCTGATTCTAAGCTAAGGGTTTTGGAAAGTCTCTGAGGCTTGGCCGGACATTTCGTATAGAAGACTGACGGTGAATGTGTTTTATGCAGGGGGCGCGAGGTCCTTTGACATAGCTCGCGCCAACGAAGCTCTATGTCATCGGGCAGGAAAACGTACCTGCGCGTGGAGTACCTGGGCAAGTTGTTGCAGCTGGTATCCACTATACTGCTTGTGACATCATGTACCCTCAAAACCCGGAATCCTCGGTCCTCAAATAATTTCAAGTCCGAACGCTCCAGATGGCTTGCACCTTGGGACATCGGCCACAATTTCGTCACCATGCATAAGATCTTCGGACAGGGAAGCCAGTGAGAGTTTACTCTCTTATCTCCGTGTGTGTGTGTGTGTGTGTGGGGGTTTAGGGTTTAGGGTTTAGGGCTCGCAGGGTTTATATGGTTTATGGGGTTAGGGTTTTGCAGAGTTTAGAGGGCTTGACGGGTTCAGGGGCTTTCTTGTGCTTATACCAAAGACCCCAGGTAGGGTGGTGCGTTAATGCTATGAAGCGGCTAAGCCCTAAACCCTAAACCCTAAACCCCAAACCCTAAACCCTAAACCCTCTCTACCTATGTATATTTAAACCTTAATGGGGTCGTACTCCCGGTTTGGTCGTTTAGGATTTAGGATTTAGGATTTAGGATTTAGGATCTAGGATTTAGGATTTAGGATTTAGGATTTTAGGATTTAGGATTTAGGATTTAGGATTTAGGATTTAGGATTTAGGATTTAGGATTTAGGATTTAGGATTTAGGATTTAGGATTTAGGATTTAGGATTTAGGATTTAGGGTTCAGGGGCCTCTCTGGGGAGGCCCGGCTTCGTAATTTAGTATTCCGGGGAAGCCCGGCTTCGTAATTTAGTATTCCGGGGAGGCCCGGCTTCGTAATTTAGTATTCCGGGGAGGCCCGGCTTCGTAATTTAGTATTCCGGGGAAGCCCGGCTTCGTAATTTAGTATTCCGGGGAGGCCCTGCTTCGTAATTTAATATTCCGGGGAGGCCCGGCTTCGTAATTTAGTATTCCGGGGAGGCCCGGCTTCGTAATTTAGTATTCTGGGGAAGCCCGGCTTCGTAATTTAGTATTCCGGGGAGGCCCGGCTTCGTAATTTAGTATTCCGGGGAGGCCCGGCTTCGTAATTTAGTATTACGGGGAGGCCCGGCTTCGTAATTTAGTATTCCGGGGAGGCCCGGCTTCGTAATTTAGTATTCCGGGGAGGCCCGGCTTCGTAATTTAGTATTCCGGTGAAACCCGGCTTCGTAATTTAGTATTCCGGGGAGGCCTGGCTTCGTAATTTAATATTCCGGGGAGGCCCGGGGACTTGCTTCCTCTTGGCTGGGAGGGGCCGTTTTGGTGAAAAAATCCAGAAAACGAGAGCCCACCTGGGACCGTCGATTTCAGTACTAAAAAATCACATTTTAAATAGGGACCCGGGCCGATCCTGGGGTCCCCCTCATTTGGGGTGTTTTTGGAGGCAAACTTTCCCTCTCAAGGGGGGGTCGGAGTTTGAGGCAAGGGGGGGGTCTCCGAAGACTATTTTGCCTTTAAGATTGAAAAATACCACCCCCCCTTGACCAAAACTAGGCTGTGAAAAGGTCGCGGGGGCGGGGATGCCAATCAAAAAAAAACTTTTTTCCAATCAAGAAAAAACTTTTTTCCAATCAAAAAAAAACTTTTCTCCAATCAAAAAAAAAAACTTTCCTTTTTCAGATAGGAGGACAAGAGGGAAGGGAGGAGGAAGGGAGGGACGGAAGGCAGGAAGGAAGGAAGGAAGGAAGGAGGGAGGGCAAGAAGGAAGGAAGGAAGGAAGGAGGGAGGGCAGGAAGGAAGGAAGGAAGGAAGGAAGGAAGGAAGGAAGGAAGGAAGGAAGGAAGGAAGGAAGGAAGGAAGGAAGCAATCTGAGGCACCTTAACTAACTTAAAGTTGCTAAGTTTCTTGAAGCTCCTAAACTTCATTGAAGTCTCTAGGCGTTTTGAGGCCCGTCCTTGAAGTCTCTAATAAGTGTAAAGCTTCTAAGTTCCCTGATGCCCCTAGTCTCTAAGCGTTTTGAGGCCCCTAAACTCCCTTAAGTCTCGAAGTGTTTTCACGCCCCTGAACCCTCTTAAAGTTTCTCGGTTTCTTGAGGCCCCTAAACTCCCTTAACGTCTCTGAGCAATCTGAGGCCCTTAAACTCACCTAAAGTTTCTAAGTTTCTCGAGGCCCCTAAACTCCCGTAAAGTTTCCAAGCGTTTTGAGGGGAGGGCCTATTTTTGGTTTTTTTTGTCGATTTTCTTGGTTTGTCTTAAGAAAACCACCATTCCCTCTATATTTTTTAAAGGATTTGATGCATTTTCGTGGTTTTTCGTACGAAAAGCCGTAATTCCCTCTGTATTTTCATAGGAAAGCGTTATTTCTTGTAGGTTTTAGAAGGAAAGAAGGAAAGAAAGACAGGAAGAAAGGAAGGAAGGAAGGAAGAAGGACCAAAGGAAGGAAGGCAGAAAGGAAGGAAGGAGGGAAGGAAGGAAAGAAGGAAGGAAGGAAGCCTAAACCCTAAACCCTAAACCCTAAACCCTAAACCCTAAACCCTAAACCCTAAACCCTAAACCCTAAACCCTAAACCCTAACCTTGAACCCTGAACCCTGAACCCTGAACCCTAAACCCTAAACCTTAAACCCTAAACCCTAAATAAACCCTAAACCCTAAACCCTAAACCCTAAACCCTAAACCCTAAACCCTAAACCCTAAACCCTAAACCCTAAACCCTAAACCCTAAACCCTAAACCCTAAACCCTAAACCCTAAACCCTAAACCCTAAACCCTAAACCTAACCCTAAACCCTAAACCCTAAACCCTAAACCCTAAACCCTAAACCCTAAACCCTAAACCCTAAACCCTAAACCCTAAACCCTAAACCCTAAACCCTAAACCCTAAACCCTAAACCCTAAACCCTAAACCCTAAACCCTAACCAGGCGTGCTTCAAAGCCCAAGAAACTAGTTGAAAAAACATTGTGTTTGCAAGTGGGGGGGGGGGGCTGCGCCCCCCCAAACCCCCCCGCCTTTTTTTTTGAGCCGTGCAGAGCGTGACCCCCCCACGCTTCTTTTAAGCCGCACCAAGCGTGCTTCAAAGCCCAAGAAACTAGTTGAAAAACATCGTGTGAGCATTGTGTTTGCAAATGGGGGGGGGGCTGCCCCCCCCCCAACCCCCCCGCTTTTTTTAAGCCGTGCAGAGCGTGCTTCAAAGCCCAAGAAACTTGTTGACACCCATCATGTGAGCAGGGTGTTTGCAAATGGGGCTGGGGCTGCGCCCCCCCAACCCCCCCCGCTTTTTTTAAGCCGTACCAAGCGTGCTTCAAAGCCCAAGAAACTAGTTGAAAAACATCGTGTGAGCATTGTGTTTGCAAATGGGGGGGGGCTGCGCCCCCCACCCCCCCCGCTTTTTTTAAGCCGTGCAGAGCGTGCTTCAAAGCCCAAGAAACTTGTTGACGCCCATCATGTGAGCAGGGTGTTTGCAAATGGGGGGGGGGGCTGCGCCCTCCCCCAACCCCCCCCCGCTTTTTTTAAGCCGTACCAAGCGTGCTTCAAACCCTAAACCCTAAACCCTAAACCCTAAACCCTAAACCCTAAACCCTAAACCCTAAACCCTAAACCCTAACCCACCCTAAACCCTAAACCCTAAACCCTAAACCCTAAACCCTAAACCCTAAATAAACCCTAAACCCTAAACCCTAAACCCTAAACCCTAAACCCTAAACCCTAAACCCTAAACCCTAAACCCTAAACCCTAAACCCTAAACCCTAAACCCTAAACCCTAAACCCTAAACCCTAAACCCTAAACCCTAAACCCTAACCAAGCGTGCTTCAAAGCCCAAGAAACTAGTTGAAAAAACATTGTGTTTGCAAGTGGGGGGGGGGGCTGCGCCCCCCCAAACCCCCCCGCCTCTTTTTTTTGAGCCGTGCAGAGCGTGACCCCCCCACGCTTCTTTTAAGCTGCACCAAGCGTGCTTCAAAGCCCAAGAAACTAGTTGAAAAACATCGTGTGAGCATTGTGTTTGCAAATGGGGGGGGGGGCTGCCCCCCCCCCCAACCCCCCCGCTTTTTTTAAGCCGTGCAGAGCGTGCTTCAAAGCCCAAGAAACTTGTTGACACCCATCATGTGAGCAGGGTGTTGCAAATGGGGCTGGGGCTGCGCCCCCCCCAACCCCCCCCCGCTTTTTTTAAGCCGTACCAAGCGTGCTTCAAAGCCCAAGAAACTAGTTGAAAAACATCGTGTGAGCATTGTGTTTGCAAATGGGGGGGGGGGGCTGCCCCCCCCCCAACCCCCCCGCTTTTTTTAAGCCGTGCAGAGCGTGCTTCAAAGCCCAAGAAACTTGTTGACACCCATCATGTGAGCAGGGTGTTTCCAAATGGGGGGGCGGGGCTGCGCCCCCCCCAACCCCCCCCCTTTTTTAAGCCGTACCAAGCGTGCTTCAAAGCCCAAGGAACTAGTTGAAAAACATCGTGTGAGCATTGTGTTTGCAAATGGGGGGGGGCCGCCCCCCCCCAACCCCCCCGCTTTTTTAAGCATACCAAGCGTGCCTCAAAGACCAGAAACTAGTTGAAAAACATCGTGTTTGAGCATTGTGTTGCAAATGGGGGGGGCTGCGCCCCCCCCAACCCCCAGCTTTTTTTCAAAAGCGTGCAGAGCCGTGCTTCAAAGCCCAAGAAACTTGTTGACGCCCATCATGTGAGCAGAAATGGGGGGGGGGGGGGCTGCGCCCCCCCCCAACCCCCCGCGCTTTTTTTAAGCCGTACCAAGCGTGCTTCAAACCCTAAACCCTAAACCCTAAACCCTAAACCCTAAACCCTAAACCCTAAACCCTAAACCCTAAACCCTAAACCCTAAACCCTAAACCCTAAACCCTAAACCCTAAACTAAACCCTAAACCCTAAACCCTAAACCCTAAACCCTAAACCCTAAACCCTAAACCCTAAACCCTAAACCCTAAACCCTAACCAAGCGTGCTTCAAAGCCCAGGAAACTAGTTGAAAAAAACATTGTGTTTGCAAGTGGGGGGGGGGGCTGCGCCCCCCCAAACCCCCCGCCTCTTTTTTTTGAGCCGTGCAGAGCGTGACCCCCCCGCTTCTTTTAAGCCGCACCAAGCGTGCTTCAAAGCCCAAGAAACTAGTTGAAAAACATCGTGTGAGCATTGTGTTTGCAAATGGGGGGGGGCTGCCCCCCCCCCCAACCCCCCCGCTTTTTTTAAGCCGTGCAGAGCGTGCTTCAAAGCCCAAGAAACTTGTTGACGCCCACCATGTGAGCAGGGTGTTGCAATGGGGGGGGGGGGCTGCGCCCCCCCCACCCCCCCCCTTTTTTTTAAGCCGTACCAAGCGTGCTTCAAAGCCCAAGAAACTAGTTGAAAAACATCGTGTGAGCATTGTGTTTGCAAATGGGGGGGGGCTGCGCCCCCCCCCCCAACCCCCCCCCGCTTTTTTTAAGCCGTGCAGAAAGGAGTGTCTGTTTTGCCGCCCAAGACATATATACACATATATATACACACATGCACACTAAACTATACATATCTTTGCGTCGAATGCGGTATCGTCCAAGAGAGGCAAAACCTCTTGTAGACTACCAAGGATTTTTTTTGATTAGGAAAAAGTTTTTTTTTGATTCCCGCTTCTCGAATAGATTCATTCTAGATCTCTTATAAATACCCAAAGAAAGTTTTTTTTGATTGGAAAAAAGTTTTTTCTTGATCTTTGGAAAGTTTTTTTTAGATTGGTCGGGAAAAGTTTTTTTTTGATTGGAAAAAAGTTTTTTTTTGATGGGTTTTCCGCGGGGGCGGCCCTTCATCAGCATTGAAGCTTAAAAACACTGAAAAACATTGAAAAACCTTAAAAAACATTGAAAAACTCTGAAAAACCTTGAAAAGCCTTGAAAAACTTGCAATCCTGAGGTGAAAGCTCCGTTTTGGTCAAAAAATCCAGAAAACGAGAGCCCACCCGGGACCGTCGATTTCAGTACTAAAAAATCGCATTTCTAATAGGGAGCCGGGCCGATCCTGGGGTCCCCCTTCATTTGGGGTGCTCAAGGCGGGTCGGAGTTTGAGGCAAGGAATTTTTGAAACCGGTGAAGGCTCGGTTTTGGTCAAAAAATCCAGAAAACCGACGCGGCTGTGTATTATCCGTGTGCCGAATTGACTAGACGGTGCCGAATCGAGAAAGAATGTTGCGAGCTAAATGATCAACTAAAGTAAGAAAGAAGATATGTAATTCAGATGAAGAGGGATCTGGGAGGGAGGGGTGATGCCAAACACGTAGGGTGATGACAGAAACCCTTAGTGAATGCTTGGACCAGAGATGCTGAACCCTAAACCCTAAACCCTAAACCCTAAACCCTAAACCCTAGACACTCTTAGCAACTACTCCGACCCCTTACAGCAGGTTGTGGATGCTCCATGGATCCAAGCGGGTGGTGGTGGCCGCCCCCTCCTCCACTGAGTTTCTCTACGAGCGGCCGGAATTCGGAGGCGGGCCAAGACAGGAACCGCCCACAATCGAGATGTGACTCTGGCGCCTGTGGGTGGAATTCGAAGTTAAAGCAGCCTTGGGGACCAAAGGAACCCTAAAAAGGTTCATGGTTCGTATACCTTTATAGGAATTATAGTAGTATAGAGTCGATGACCCCAAGCTTAGGGTTCACGTGTTCTTCAAGGAACGCGACAGGGTGCAGAAAACTGTGTTGTGGCACTGGCCTGGCCTCCAAAAACGTACGTTGTTTTCGAAGTACCATCGTCAAAGGGACCTCATCTAATCTGGGGCCCACCACACGCAAGCCTCATTATTATATTATTGTTATTATTGTCCTTGTTATTATTGTAATTTCACTTTCATTTTTGTTTAAATATTTTCCTGTCTTTCGTTTGCGTTTTAAGAACTGGCGGCTGGGCCCAAGTCTGTTTTCGGCACACCTCTTGGGTCCTCATCGCGCCCACTAAACCCTAAGCCCTCAAACCCTTAGAAAGAACCACAAAAGCACCAGAACCTCAAAACACCAAAACCCAAAACCCAAAACCCAATAAGGGGGTCAGAACTATAACCCTAAAAACCCCCTAGAAACCCTAGACACCCTAAGAACCCCAAAGGGGTCGGGAGCGGGGGGACCAGAGTTGAGTTCCACCTCCAAACCTGGGCCTCGAGAGGAAGCGAGTACGCGGATCGAGTCTTCTCCGCAGACTTGGTGCAACCAGACGCAGGTTGGTTTAGGGTTTAAGGTTCAGGGTGTAGGGTTTAGGGTTCAGGGTTTGGGGCTAGGGTTGAGGGTTTAGAGCTTCGAGTTTAGGGTTTAGGGCTTAGGGCGGCTTAGGGGTGTTCAGGGCACGCCTTGGTTGTTGTGGAGGGGCCTCGGCTTGTCTGGCACTTATGAGAATAGTTTCCTAGCAATTTTCTTTATGTTACCACTCCATCATGTGAACACCTGGTACAGGGACCCCTTCAAATTTGCGTTACAGTATTCAGTTTTTTTTGCCTTTTGCAGACCTCCTCCCCGCCTTTGCGGAGCAACAGAAACTTTTCTCTGTTCAGAGAAGCAGTGGTAAAGGCATGAGCCCAAAATTGTGTGTGTTGCAACCAAAAACATGGTCCTCAAGGGGGTTTGCGTCGATCAAATGTCGAATATCCAGTAAAACTCAGTTACGCCGGGTTTCCCCAAGTCAGGGGCCGGGTCTCTTGACTCCTTTCTACTATATTTGGGTGGTAAAAGTGAGAAGGAGCCGTAGTTTTTTCGGAGACATAGAGCCCCTAAGCCGCTTCAACCAGATTCACGCCCTGAACCCTAAACCCTAAACCCTAAACCCTAAACCCTAAACCCTAAACCCTAAACCCTAAACCCTAAACCCTAAACCCTAAACCCTAAACCCTAAACCCTAAACCCTAAACCCTAAACCCTAAACCCTACACCCGAAAAATCCCCAGAGCCCCCTAACATACCCTTGGCCCGAAAGCAGGACGGCAGCCGAACGTGGCGCGCGTGCGAGGCATGGAGGGCGTGGTGGGTGCTGGTGAGCTGATCTACCTTCCGGCGCCTAGCCCGCATTTGGGAGCCCCACCCTTGCTTAGGGTGTAGAGTGCCAGATCATAGGCCCTAATTGAGGCCCTAGTCGCTGAAGCCGTTGAGTTTGGGCCTCCAATACAGTGTGTACAGTGTATTCCTTCGTAGTTCCAGGGTACCACGCAGGGCCCATCAATCCCCCCAATAAGCCCCAAGCTCCCACCATCGGATTTTACAGCCCCCCCCCCCGGACTCGATAACCTACTGTCAGTGCTTGAGACCTGTGAGGTCAACACGCCCCACGCGGTGCAAACCACCGAGAGCAGCCCCAGCGCAGCGAGCTGAGCTCCCCCCAAGCTCCGAGGGACGTGTTGGCCCCCCTTTTTTTGGGTAATGTATTTGGCCCCCCTTTTTTTTGGGGTAATGTGTTTTCCGCCTGGTGCTGTCCCTTCTTTTGTCGTTATGCAAAGGGTTTTTGGAAGCGATGCTTTGGTGGCGGCGTAGGTTTTAGGGTTCAAGAATCTCGGTCGGCCTGCTCCTTGCCACGGGAATCGCAAGTAGGTTTAGTGTCAGGGTCTACGACACTACTATAGGGTTCGGAATAGTTACGAATAGTCTCCCCTTAGATTCCCTTGTAGTAAGGCAAAAACAATCCCCAAAACCCTATTCTAATCATTAAGGCCCCTATATTGCATGAGTACATTGTCCTGGCTGGCTCTGCGGCTGGCTTTGTGGCTTGTGGGTTTCTAAGCGCATGACAGCCAAGGAGGGGTGTTGCTTCAACCTTATTTTTCTCCTTTCAAACTTTGGATAGGAAGGGAGCATCATGAGCATCAGCTGGGTATATTTCCGGCCACATGGCCCCCCCCTAGACGCCAGGCGTTGAAAAACCAACTGCCCAAGTGATTGCGCGCATTTGACGAGGCAGGAGGGGAGCGTCATGAGCTTCAGGTGGGCATTTTTCCGGCCACATGGCCCTGCTAGACGCCAGGCGTTGAAAAACCAACTGCCCAAGTGATTGCGCGCATTTGACGAGGCAGGAGGGGAGCATCATGAGCATCAGCTGGGTATATTTCCGGCCACATGGCCCCCCTAGACGCCAGGCGTTGAAAAACCAACTGCTCATGTGATTGCACGCAATTGACGAGGCAGGAGGGCAGCATCACGAGCATCAGCTGGGTATATTTCCAGCCCCATGGCCCCCCTAGACGCCAGGCGTTGAAAAACCAACTGCCCAAGTGATTGCGCGCATTTGACGAGAGCATCATGAGCATCAGCTGGGTATATTTCCGCGCACATGGCCCCCCCTAGAAAGAAGCCAGGCGTTGCAAAACCAACTGCCCACGTGAGCACGCATTTGACGAGGCAGGAGGGGAGCATCATGAGCATCAGCTGGGTATATTTCCGGCCACATGGCCCCCCCTAGACGCCAGGCGTTGAACAACCAACTGCCCAAGTGATTGCGCGCATTTGACGAGGCAGGAGGGGAGCATCATGAGCATCAGCTGGGTATGTTTCCGCCACATGGCCCCCCTAGACGCGTTGAAAAACCAACTGCCCAAGTGACTGCGCGCATGTGACGAGTCAGGAGAGGAGCATCATGAGCATCAGCAGGTTTTATTTCCGGCCACATGGCCCCCCCTAGACGCCAGGCGTTGAAAAACCAACTGCCCAAGTGATTGCGCGCATTTGACGAGGCAGGAGGGGAGCATCATGAGCATCAGCTGGGCATATTTCCGGCCCCATGGCCCCCCCTAGACGCCAGGCGTTGAAAAACCAACTGCCCAAGTGATTGCGCGCATTTGACGAGGCAGGAGGGGAGCATCATGAGCATCAGCTGGGTATATTTCCGGCCACATGGCCCCCCTAGACGCCAGGCGTTGAAAAACCAACTGCCCAAGTGATTGCGCGCATTTGACGAGGCAGGAGGGGAGCATCATGAGCATCAGCTGGGTATGTTTCCGGCCACATGGCCCCCCCTAGACGCCAGGCGTTGAAAAACCAGCTGCCCAAGTGATTGCGCGCATTTGACGAGGCAGCAGGAAAACATCATGAGCATCAGCTGGGTATATTTCCGGCCACATGGCCCCCCTAGACGCCAGGCGTTGAAAAACCAACTGCCCAAGTGACTGCGCGCATTTGACGAGGCAGGAGGGGAGCATCATGAGCATCAGCTGGGTATATTTCCGGCCACATGGCCCCCCTAGACGCCAGGCGTTGAAAAACCAACTGCCCAAGTGATTGCGCGCATTTGACGAGGCAGGAGGGGAGCATCATGAGCATCAGCTGGGTATGTTCCCGGCCACATGGCCCCCCCTAGACGCCAGGCGTTGAAAAACCAACTGCCCAAGTGATTGCGCGCATTTGCCGAGGCAGGAGGGGAGCATCATGAGCATCAGCTGGGTATATTTCCGGCCACATGGCCCCCCTAGACGCCTTGCGTTGAAAAACCAACTGCCCAAGTGACTGCGCGCATTTGACGAGGCAGGAGGGGAACATCATGAGCATCAGCTGGGTATATTTCCGGCCACATGGCCCCCCCTAGACGCCAGGCGTTGAAAAAACAGCTGTCCAAGTGACTGCGTGCATTTGACGAGGAAGGAGGGGAGCATCATGAGCATCAGCTGGGTATATTTCCGGCCACATGGCCCCCCTAGACGCCAGGCGTTGAAAAACCAACTGCCCAAGTGATTGCGCGCATTTGACGAGGCAGGAGGGGAGCATCATGAGCATCAGCCGGGTATGTTTCCGGCCACATGCCCCCCCCCTAGACGCCAGGCGTTGAAAAACCAACTGCCCAAGTGATTGCGCGTGTTTGACGAGGCAGGAGGGGAGCATCATGAGCATCAGCTGGGTATATTTCCGGCCACATGGCCCCCCTAGACGCCTTGCGTTGAAAAACCAACTGCCCAAGTGATTGCGCGCATTTGACGAGAGCATCATGAGCATCAGCCGGGTATATTTCCGGCCACATGGCCCCCCTAGACGCCAGGCGTTGAAAAACCAACTGCCCAAGTGACTGCGTGTATTTGACGAGGCAGGAGGGGAGCATCATGAGCATCAGCTGGGTATATTTCCGGCCACATGGCCCCCCCTAGACGCCAGGCGTTGAAAAAACAGCTGTCCAAGTGACTGCGTGCATTTGACGAGGCAGGAGGGGAGCATCATGAGCATCAGCTGGGTATATTTCCGGCCACATGCCCCCCCTAGACGCCAGGCGTTGAAAAACCAACTGCCCAAGTGACTGCGCGCATTTGACGAGGCAGGCGGGGAGCATCATGAGCTTCAGCTGGGTATATTTCCGGCCACATGGCCCCCCTAGACGCCAGGCGTTGAAAAACCAACTGCCCAAGTGATTGCGCGCATTTGACGAGGCAGGAGGGGAGCATCATGAGCATCAGCCGGGTATATTTCCGGCCACATGGCCCCCCTAGACGCCAGGCGTTGAAAAACCAACTGCCCAAGTGACTGCACGCATTTGCGTATATTTCAGAGAGCTGAGATTTTTTGGCCCATACCAGCACAGGCCTCAGATTCACACCGCCCTAATCTCCATATCTAAGCTAGCTAAGCTAGCTAACCCTGCAACCTCTAGTCTAACCTTTGCCTTTCTCTCGGTTCTCAAAGTTTGGCTCCTTGTGGCGGCAAGGTCATGCTGGCTTGGCAGATGCCAGTTCCAGGACCGAGGGGGTTTGGGGACTTGCGCGCGCCAGAGAAATCCTTGAGACGAGTCTGGAAAATCCCCCTTCTTTTCCCCCCTAATGTCCCACCAAAACCTGAACCTCCCGCCTCCCCCCCCCGAACAGCAAGAATCCCAAACCCTCGACACCAAAGCACTTCTTTCAAGGTGAACCCCAAGCCCCAAAACCTCGCAGGTTTCTACAAAACCAGCCCGACTTTCATCCGGAAACCCACCACCTAGACACCAGAGCCTTTGCAGAGGCCACAGCGAAAACCCCCCAGCCAACCCAAAGCTTCCTCCAATCCGGAACCATCCCTGAGCCCTAAACCCCAAGAAGGCCTGGCGCGGATGTTCTTCATGAAGACGCTTGCCTTGAAGTGGGCCTGTCGGGTTGCTCTGGGATTGTCTTTCTCCTTGTAATCCCCAAGCCCCGAACCCCAAGCCCCCCCAACCTCAGCCGCGTTAAAGACTCAAGCCAATGGAGCGGTGCCGACCCTAGCGCCTTCATATCGTCAACCCCCTTATACGGTTTTAACGGCCCTCCCCCCCAAACCGCCCCCCCAAAGCCGAAGTCCTCGAGCTTCTAAGCCCGCAGATCCAAGGGACTGCTCCTACCTCGAAGAGCTGTCGGACTACCCTCCATGGGAAGCCAAGTGTAAGCTGCTGGAAGAGATGATGGCGCATAAGTGATCCCTCTATCCTAAGCCCAAAATCCTCTAACTTTGAGGGAGTTTCGCGTTTAGGGCCCGGCGGGGAAGGGGAGGGCGGTCGGGATGTTTCTAGCCAAACCCCCCCCCCCCCGCCCTCCGGCCCTCAGTTCCAAAAGCCCGCTTGCTCTCCCTTTTTGGCTGATCGAGTTTCTTAGGGGCTTTCATCGTGCCTTATGAGTCGCTATCGGGTTTAGGGTTTATAGGGTTTGCAAAGGGTGATGTAGATGCCAGGGAGACATACCCGAATTGCTTGGAGAGCTCGGACAAATGGAGAAAAGCGAAGCGCTCGCTTGCGAAGTTGCCCGACATTTTCTGCGACCACCTACCTAATCCTAAACCCTAAAGCTTAATAAACCCTAAACCCTAACCCCTAAACCCTAAACCCTTAACCCTAAACCCTAAACCCTAGACCCTAAACCCTAGAGTACCCGGAAAACCGTGAAGTTTCGGGGCCGGCAACCCGCACAAAAAAGTACAAGGCCACAAGGCCTGCAGTTCTGAATCTTCAAGGCCTCAGGCCACTCAGCCCCAAAAGGGATTCTCGAAACAAACCGCCGACGTCGAGGTAGCTGAGTAACGAATATTATACCCTTACCATTCTCCTGTGTACATGACAGGTCAGTCGCGCTAGCTGGGTCCAGCAACGCCAGCCGCGTTGGCCATATGGATCAAGCGTAGCTGCTCTTCGATCCAGTCGAGTTGGTGCTTGAACATTTAGTCTTCGGACTTTCATGACCTCGCGAGCACGAAGGGCCACAGCAACACGCACGCCTCTCCTGAGCTACACTAGCCCACGCTCCCGGTCCCAGCCACCCACCAGTTTAGGGTTTCCAGGGGTTTAGGGTTTAGGGTTTAGGGTTTAGGGTTTAGGGTTTAGGGTTTAGAATTTTTGGTTGCAGGCCCAGGGAAATCGGGCCTTGGCCCTGTGCGCCCATGTCGAGCCTCCAGACCTCCAACGAGACGAACGACATCTGCAGCGCACAGCCGGGACCTTGGCGCACTCGAATCTGTAGGGTTTTGTTTTGTAGGGTTTGTCCCGTTTTCTTTTGGTATCGATATTTATGTAGGGTCTAGGGTTTTTTTTGTGTAGGGCTTGTGCAAGGTTTGTCGTGTTTGCTAGGTTTTTGTGGGGCTTGCAAGGGTTGTGCATGTCGCAGCTGGTAGAAAGCCGCCCTGCCCAAGGCCTCTGCCTGAAGCCCTGTAAACCCCAAGCCCGTAAACCCTAAAACCTAAACCCTAAAGCCTAAACCCTAAACCCCAAACCGTGACTGTTGTGGGAGTGTCAGGTGGCTGCTGCTGTGGACCACCGCCGCCTACGCGCCCGAGGTGCCCAACAAGGACGAGAAGGTGCAAAAGCCCAGAGCCTACACCCTAAGCCCTGAACCCTAGACCCTAGACCCTAGACCCTAAACCCTAAACCCTAAACCCTAAGCCCTAAACCTACAATTCGTGCCGGGGCGCCTGAGGAGAGTCTTAGCTCAGTCAGGGCTCATGTCGACGGTTGTCAACATTCTGGTCCCTTCTTGGTACACGGTGCCGCGTGACAGGGGGAACCCAAGCAAGGGACCATACTCTAGGTAGGCCTTTGGGGCACTTCTTCCCCTCTTAGGCTCAAGAGGAATCAGGGCCATCCGAGTACTTTAGAGATCTAGCCATGTGTGGCCATCATGTTCATTGTAGAAAGTATAGAGCTTCACCAGACCTGAAAGAAGGGTCAACGATGAACCCCAAGCATTGCTCCTCCTGAGCCCAAAGCCTCTGGTCAGGAGGCGCTGGAGACCTTCTTCGGAAAGTTTCAGGACGCAGCTGAGGCGTTGTAAGTTTGAGGGTTTAGGGTCGTTTTGGTTTCTTGTGGCGAGAGCGAGCTGTGAAGAGATGGTACTGGAGGGACCTGCAACACTCAACCCTAAACCGAGACCAAGCCGCCAGATGCTCCCAGACCCCCAAGCCCGAGACGCTTAGGGCTGCCAGTCCCCCCTGATCCATCCTTTGGATCAGAATAGGACGACTGCAGACCAAAAGGCCCCATACCTAAACCCTGTAAGCCCTGTGAGCCCCACACCATTCACTCCCTACACACCCTAAACCCTTATGCCCTCAAGCCCTGAATTCGTTCGCTTTCGGTTGGGCTGAGCGAAGGTTCGAAGTTACTGTGAAAAGTTGGTCCTTCAGAAATGGGAGTTTACGAAAACAAGGGGACCCTCCCAAATAGACCCCCCAAAGAGAATGATTCTCTTTATGCCCGAATGTCGGAAACCCCCCAAGCTGGTTGCAAATGGAGCTCGGAAGCTGAGTTCGGGGGCACGGCATGGGTTTCACAGGTCCCGAGGGCCCCTTTTGACCCTTCAAAAGTCTCTCCGGTCCCCCCCCCCCCCTCCAAGACCCAAAACCATAAAGGCCCATTTAAAGCACTCACCCGGAGTAGAAAACTCGTGCTGCTCCACCTTTCAAAGAGACCCGCAGGACTTGTGCCGCCACGGACCTTATGCTCCTTGACCTACACGACAGTTTTGCGACAGCGGAGTAGATGCACATGAAACGCAAGCTTAGGGTTTAGGGTTTAGGGTTTAGGGTTTAGGGCTTAGGGTTTAGGGTTTAGGGTTTAGGGTTTAGGGTTTAGGGTGTAGGGCTTGGGCCTCGACACGCGCATTTGGCACTCGAGGGGTTAAGTCGGCACCCGAGGGCAAACCCCTTGAACCAAGGAGCACCACCAGCGGGCCCCTATTCCCTTTACTAGGTATGCCCTTGGGATAGTTTAGACTTTCCCTTAGTGGTTTCAAGAAGATCATGCTCAGGAATATTTTTCGGAGGGTTTTAAGGGCCATCCTTGTTTAGTTTGGGGGTGTGGCCTCCTTCGCAAAGCACGGGTTGCAACAGACGCTAGGCATGGGGTGCAGAACAGGCAATGGCGCCCTTCCTTCCCGGAGGCCGAGGTACAACACCAACCCAAAGTTTCACTTAACGATCTAAACGCTAAGCCCTAAACCTACCTGAGCCATAAGCCCAAAGTTACCAAGGCCGACGGTTACAAGACGGCCCTGAAAGCCAGCCCTCCCCCGGCAGCATGGCTTTGAGGCGTAAGAGTTGGTTGCTGTGTTTAAGATTCCGTGTCTTCGGTTCTTTTCTGTTCTGGCGGGGCTGGTGGGGGTCAAGTGGTGTAGGCTTTCGAGATTTGGAGATTTTTTCGGGGCTTGGAGCTTCTTGTACCTCATGGCGGCAAGTTTCTCGTGCAGTCCCGAGCTGTTTTTTCGCTTGGCCGGGCCCAACAGTCCTGGTAGATGTTCCCCCTTTTATTCACAATCGTTGTTCGGATTATCGTACAACTTATCATAATCCCTATTACGGACTGCCACTACTGGCTGCAGCGATGTAGTTTTTCTATGTCCTGTCCCCCCACCCCATGCCCAAGCATCGGCAAGACTCAGCCCTGCATCCTAAACCCTAAAAGCCCCGGGATCCTGAGTGATTAAGGTTTAGGGTTTAGGGTTTAGGGTTTAGGGTTTAGGGTTTAGGGTTTAGGGTTTAGTGTTTATTGTTTAGGGTTTAGGGTTTAGGAATTCGTAAATGCCCTAGATTTCAATTTCTAGACACTAAACCCTGGACGCCCCTGGAATTTCAAAATCCCCCCAAGCCCCGAAGCCATGGAACCCCCAAGCCCTAAAGCCCCCCCAAGAAACCCCTCAAATCCTTCATCCCTAAACCCTACCCCCCCCCCCCCCAAAAAAAAAACAACAAAAACAAAAAAAACAAAAGACAAGCCGAAAGAAACCCCTAAACCCTAAACCCTAAAACCCTAAACCCTAAACCCTAAAACCTAAACCCTAAACCCTAAACCCTAAACCCTAAACCCTAAACCCTAAACCCTAAACCCTAAACCCTAAACCCTAAACCCTAAACCCTACACCCTACACCCTACACCCTACACCCTAAACCCTAAGCCATGGCCCGGTGTTCCAGAAGTTGCCTATATCCCTACGCCCCCCAAACTGTACTTGGAGGTTTATGGTACTCATATGCACCATTTACAGCTGCACTTATAACTTATAACCATATTGTGGCACTTAGGCCCCCAACTCCTAAACCCGAAACCCGAAACCCGAAACCCTAAGCCCTAAGACCTAAGCCCTAAGCCCTAAACCCTAAACCCTAAACCCGAAACCCTAAACCCTAAACCCTAAACCCTAAACCTAAACCCTAAACCCTAAACCCTAAACCCTAAACCCTCAACCCTAAACCCTAAACCCTAAACCCTAAACCCTAAACCCTAAACCCTAAACCGCAAGTAAGGTGTCCAGCCGGCGGGAGCTCATGCTCTGGCTCTGCATGGCCTGGACGCCCAAGAGGGTCGGAGGGTTCAGGGTTTAGGGTTTGGGGTTTGAGGGTTTGAGGATTTAGGGTTTAGGGTTTAGGGCTTAGGGTTTGAGGATTTGAGGATTTAGGGTTTGGGGTTGAGGGTTTGAGGATTTGAGGGTGAGAGGGTTTGAGGGTTTGAGGGTTTGAGGGTTTGAGGATTTGAGGATTTGAGGGCAACAATTAAGTTTTATCGGGGCTGCAGGATGTATAATAGTGTTTTGAGGGGTTTAGGCATGGGGGTTAGTCTGAGGGGTTTAAGGGTTTAGGGTCTTGAAGGTTCGTCTCACGGTCCAGCACCCTCAGGTGGTTTCCGCTGGCACCTCGCAGACCACCAATACCCTAAACCCTAAACCCAAAACCCAAAACCCAAAACCCAAAACCCAAAACCCTAAACCCTAAACCCTAAGCCCTAAGCCCTAAACCCTGAACCCTAAACCCTAAACCCCCCAAACCCTGACGAAGATTGAGGCGGAGAACCGCTGCTTGAAGAAGGAAGGCCTGCAATCCATGCATGGTTTTTTGGGGCTTACGAGGGTTTCCTGCTGGGGGGGCGCGGGAGGATCCGCGAGTCTAAGTCGGGGTTTAGGGGTTCTGGTTGTTGTGGGGATTAGGGTTTTAGGGTTTTTGGGGGACCCTATGAACATGAAGTTTCTGCGAGTTGTAGATGGGTAGCCAGGGATTGGGGCCCATGAAACTCTCTTAAACTTGAAGAACGATTGCAAGTCAACCGGAGTTTCGGGTTTTGGTGTTTTCAGGGCTTGAGGCTTTCCGGTGCCCAAGCAAGCCCAAGCCAATCACAGCTTCTGGCCCTGTGGCTGCCCCTGCTCCAAAGAGGTCTGCCGGTGAACCGGTGCAGCTACTACGACCTGATGTCCAGGTGCAACCTCTGGGTTTAGGGTTTAGGGTGGGGAGGGGAGGGGTTGCGCTCTGAGTCCTAGATTCTAGGGCTCAGGGCTCCCATAGCGGGGCTTAGGCTTTGCAGGAGACGGGTTGAGGTTCCAAGTTTTACGCCCAAAAGGCTCAAAAGCACTTACTTGCACAAACCCTGCACAGCCGAAATCCTGAATCCTCACAAGAAGACCGCTTTGAGAAGGTGGAGGTATGCTGACGGCTATCTCTGAGCGCCCAGCACGAAGACCGAACTTTCGGATTCTAAACCCTAAACCCTAAACCCTAAACCCTAAACCCTAAAACCCTAAACCCCAAACGTCACTCTTGGGTTTGGGGATTCAAGGTCCCTGAGCCCCTGGAACACTAAGCCCCCCGAAGGGTGTAGCTATCACGGAGTGTAGGGCTCAGGGTTCGGGGTTTGGGTCTAGGGTTGGGGGTTTAGGGTTTATAGGGAAGATTTGGGTTTATAGGGTTTATAGGGTTTATAGGGTTTATAGGGTTTATAGGGTTTACAGGGTTTTTAGGGTTTATAGGGCTTATAGGGTTTATAGGGTTTATAGGGTTTATAGGGTTTATAGGGTTTATAGGGTTTATAGGGTTTATAGGGTTTATAGGGTTTGTAGGGTTTATAGGGTTTATAGGGCTTAGGGTTTAGGGTTGAGATTAGAGCGTCGGCGGTCGCAAGCCTCAGGTGATGTACATAGCCGGTAGCGCCGCTTTGTTTCCACCTGCTGGAAGTGCAGAAGACCAACCTCTCCAGCCGGAAGCTGCGGAAATTTGTGCAGAGCTCCGTCTTGAAGCCACAGTAAACTTCCAGACAGTTCCGGAACCTTAGGGCTGGCCTTCCCTTGAATAGACCTTTTGGGGTATGGGGATAGGGATGTTCCGAACTTTTTGGAGTGTTCTGTTTTTCTCATCGTAGGGAATTCGGGTTGAGGGGTTTTGGGGGGTCCTTGAAGGGGTCAAAGGCACCAAATCCCTTGCAATGTACCAAGATAGCTTGGCCTTGCCTCCCCTACACCCTAAGCCCCAAACCCATGTACCCCCTCCTTCTACCAACGGAAACCCAAAATCCTAAAACCTGGACCCTAATTCCAAAACCCCAAAACCCACCAAACCCACTAAACGCACGAACCCACTGGGCTGCAAAGTGAAAAAACCCCTTGCGCCCAGCAAATTTCTTGTCTCTTAGCCGTTTTAAATCCAAGCGTCTCCAAACGGGTTGGGGAGGGGCTCGTGGGCTTTGGGGTTGGGTCCTTGAGCTTCTTCGTGTTCTTAGGGTCTGAAGACATTTTTGAAGTTCTAGGGTTTCGAAGTTGTAGGGTTTTTGTTGCTAGATGGCTTTAGGTGTCTCGTAGACTGTTGGGCATGGTATGCAGCAACGTACTTCTTCGGCAGGCTTGCCGCCAGGCAGCCGCCCTGTAACTCTCCGCCTCTCTCGCTGGACAGCGCGGGGGGCGCTGCGCCATGGCGTGTGAAGTTCGCGCATTGCGCTGCGATGCGCCTGCCGAGGTCTCAGAAGGCTCTGTTAATTTCGCCTTTGTGGTGTTCGGCTCCCCAATGCCTCCATACATCTCTAGCAGCCGAATTACTGGACAAGACTACCGACTCCTTACGGTACCTACACCTATCAAACTGTAGTTTCTGAAGCTCTCCCACTTGCCCATTCCACTTACAAGAGGCCCCCTGGGCCCTCATAGGGGTTCACTGAAGCCCAGCCCCCACAACCAGAACCCCCTCAACCCTACAAGCCTGCCCAGAACCTCCCCCCCCCCCCCCCCCCCCCGGCACCCGAAAAACTTACGTAATTTAATTGCAAGCAATCGTGATCATAGCACATATAATCATAGTAACAATCATACTGATCAGAGTCCGTAAGAGCATCACAACAGCATACAGCAACCATAACCTGAACCCCAGATACTGGCAAAGCACCCGTAAGACACGCACGCGCAAATTCGGGTCACATCCCCCAGACCCTTGCAATTCACAACGAGAACTGATTCTTGCCCAGTGTTTAGTGCCCACTCGCCGCAAGTGCCAAGGTCTTTCGAGCTCAGAGGAGCGGCTGCTGCTTCATGTGCGGGTGCATGGTCGTAGCGCTTGAGTTTAGGATTTTAGGGAACTCAGGGCTGAGGTATCAAGATGTTTGGGCAGTTCTCTAAATTTCGGCCCAGGGATTCCTTAGGGTTTGGGGGTCAGAGCCGTTTGCTCAAGCAATTCATCGCAAAAAGCATCGTGCATTTTCCGCTTCCCTGCCCCTGTGTAGTCATGGAAGAAGCACCGGGATCCGATGGTTCCCCAGGATCCGATTTCGTCTTCCTTGACTGGCTCTCTCAAATCCAGGTCCTTATCGGGGGTGTCTTGCTGCTCTCAACTTGTATGTTCTGATGCAAGTGCACTGGTGCATCAGCAGCTGTTGGTTTGGATTAGACAGGCCAAGAGAGAACTACAGCTGCAAGGCATTACTCTGGCGAGGGAAAAGAATGGGCGCCAATGTGACACCACCTGATATGGCGGTAAAGAGGATCGAGGAAACAAGGGACAACCTACTCTTATTCTTGCAGTTTTCCTTTTTGATCGTCTTGCAGTATGGCACAGTGAGGCATTCCCCTGCCTTGGCCGTGTGGCTTGCGCTCGTGTGGGCTACTGCTCGGTCGCTGTTCTCACTGTATCAGATGTTCTCGAGCTTGAGGATGCAGGTGAGTCCGCTTCAGCGCAACTTGGACAGATCTCCATGCTGGGAACATGTTTGCATGCATGTGCATGTTTGTGATTCAACTCATGCTGTACGGATACCTGATCATGTCCATCTACTACCGAGAGAAACTCACCGATGCAAGTGACCGAATGTGGGTGCAATATGTTTGTGGTTCGATCATTTCCGGGACCATGCTGGGCTTCGATGCTTCATTCATTCCTGGCGAATGTAGACTTTTTTTTGGAATGTTTACTTCTTCCAGAAAGGTTTCAGACATGAACACCATTTTCCCAAACTACGATTTGGCCATGTCTTGGGCTGTGAATGACATCTTTGCGGCCACGGCACATTTCATGCTCCCCATGGTCTTGATGGACGCGGAGGATAACCTGGATTTTGTCAAGGATGCAACGTGCGTTTTATTTATTTGCCCAGCTGGACACTCTGCAAGTGATTCCACCAGAGCACGAAGTTCCCCGAGATCCCGCGCTGGAAGATCCTCCGCTGGTGGGAAAGGGCGAAAGTCTCCGGCAGGAGCCAAGAAGCCCACCAGTCAAACCTCAAATGTCCTGGCTGGACCAGGACGAAGTTTCCCAGCCTGAAGTCCCTGAAATTCAGAGGCATGACATTTCCGAGCCGCGTCACATGCCGCAATCCCGTCGCCACTTATGCAAAGCATAAATAACTTCCCTAAGCACTTTAGATTAGGGGAGGATGTGCTTTCGGGCATCTGTTTCACGCAGTCACAAAGTGAGTTCAGCCTGATACTAGTGGTATCGAACTGGAGGACTGTTCGCCTGAGTGTAGAAACAGTGTTTGTGCTTCGATGAGCCGTTTTGCCCTTATCGTCTTTGCAGGAGGTTGCTTGTGGAGGGTCTATGAGACTTCCGACTGTAGACGGGCTTAGGGTTTGGGGCATATGGTTTGGGTGTTGGTGTCGTACCCGCGGGTGCAGCAGGAGAGAACATCTGATCTACAGTCGACTATGCGCAGTGACATGATGGCTTCGTCTTGTGCTCTTCACGCTACAATGCAGTTCATGACCTCACAAGATATGACATGAGGGTCAATAAGGTCTTAGATTATACATAAACAAAAAGCAAAACAAGTTGCACAAATACATGCGCTCTAATTGAATACATACAGTTGAGTGAATAAAATGTACACACACACACATATATGTATATATATATATATGTATACACATATATATTCACATTGTACTGTTCTTTACCCAATAGGCAAGAAGATACAAACGACAGAGACAGACAGACAGACAGACAGACAGACAGACACAGCGCACTGACTCGAGCGTCCAGCGCGCCCACTGGGTTCAGCTCCTTCCGCAGCGACGACAGCGACAAGGAGAAGGACACGTTTCTCAAATTAAAGGCCCACGTCACCGATGAAATGTTTGACAAGAAAACGGTGCTTGGAGTTGAGCGGAATACCTGGCATTGCCATTTGGCTTTGGGGCAGCAGGCCAATGATCGCAAGCTTTGGGTTGTTCTTCGTGCCTCCAATGAAAGAGTCAGTAGAAATGCATCGACCTCTTGCGAGACGTGCTGACGACCGTGCTCACGGCGCCTCCGTTGCTTGGCATCGTAGCATGGCATCTCTACACTGAGCTGTTGTATCTTGACAGAGATGAGACACTGGGATCCTTACGGCCTTCCTGGTCGTGAGGAAAGCATACCATGTTGGCAACAGGCGCTTCTTCACGAGCCCTGGTGGGCCAGAGGGGTGCACGTAGTCAAGAAGGGACCGTACTTTAAGGGTGTTATATGGCATGAGGGTCTAGGGAATTGCAATTCCCACAACAGCGGGAACCCCCCCCCCACCCCCGGTGCCACCCCCCGTCCCTCCCCAGCGAACCCTGAACCCCTGACCCGATTGCAGCTCAGGGCGTCGGGTTCACTCCTCTTAGGGGATGGGTTTCGAGCCCTGTGAGTCCTACAAGCCTTAAACCTAAACCCTCAACCCTAAGTCCTAAAAGCCCTCAATCCTAAAAACTTTAACAATCCCCCCAAAACCCCGACAACCCCTAAAAACACTCAAAACAGCAGAAGCCCTAAAACCCCAAAACCCCGAACCCCAAAATGCCCTATGACCAGCCTAAATCTGCTTGGAGGATTCTGCAACCTAGCTCTCTTCGGCAACCGAAAGACCAGGCCAGAAGACGAACCTGAGCCGTCTTTAGGGGTAGATCCCCCCCACCCCCCACCCCAAATACTTGAAGGCCTGAACTTTCTGAGAAGCAGGGGGGGCACAGGTTCCGATGATTTAGGGTTTTCGGGGTTTGAGCCTTCAGGGTTCTGCGTGCATGCGGGGGTTTGGTTTGGAGGTTCTGCAGGCTTTGAGCTGTCGGGGCGCTGGGATTTAGGGGCTTTGAGGTTAGGGATTTGGCGGTTTGGGTGTTTTGGGGGGCCCAGGGTTGAGGTGAGGGTTTAGGTTGGGGTTTAGCGCGGTTCAGAGTTTGAGGGCTTCGGGGTTTGAAGGTTGGCGGCGCGCAGTGTGTCGTTTTAAATGCTTATGGGCGCTCATCCCTACAGCGCCTTGTACAACTCATGGCAATTGAATCCTTAAGGAGCCCCCTCAGGGCAACCCAAACTCCAAGCTCCAAGCCCAACCTCCCCGAAGCCCTAAACCCCAAACCCCCAAACCCCCAAACCCCTAAACCCCTAAACCCCTAAACCCCTAAACCCCTAAACCCCTAAACCCCTAAAACCCTAAACCCTAAACCCAGGTTCGCGGATCCTCCCGCGCCCTCTTTGCCGTCTCCGCTGTGGTCGGTGGCACTGCGGGAGCTACAGCCAGCCTCAGGCACAGGTTTCGGGAGAGAGCCTGGGGGGAAGGGTTTGTAGGGTTTAGGGTCGGTTTAGGGTTTAGGGTTTGTTAGGGTTTAGGGTTTAGGGTTTAGGGTTTAGGGTTTTAGGTTTAGGGTTTAGGGTTTAGGGTTTAGGGTTTGTAGGGTTTAGGGGTGAGGGGTTTGTAGGGTTTAGGGTTTAAGGGGTTGTAGGATTTTGCGGTGTCGGTCTTGGGGCTTATCTGGCTTGCAGGGCTCTTAGGGCGTCTGGGGGCCTGAAAGATTTACAGGATTCACAGCAAAGGCTTTTTTTTTTTTTTGTGGGGGAGGGGGGGAGGGAGGCTTAAAGGGTTTGGGGGTGTTCAGGGTTGGTGAAAAAATAGGGCTGGGTGGCGATTTGGGATCCAGAAGGAGCCCTTGGGGGCTGAGGCCTTGCTGCGGTTGAGGGTCTTGGGGCTTACCGGGGTTTTAGGGTTTAAGGAGAGTTTAGGGTTTAAGGGGCTCAGAGTTTTAAGGGGTCAAGATTTGGGATTTTTTTAGGGTTTGGGCTTTACAGCGTGGGTGCCTCAATGTGAGACGTCAGGGGCTGTTTGGGGGCTTAGGGGTTTCGGGCTATGTTCCGGGGCCCCTAAACCCTAAACCCTAAACCCTAAACCCTAAACCCTAAACCCTAAACCCTAAACCCTAAACCCTAAACCCTAAACCCTAAACCCTAAACCCTAAACCCTAAACCCTAAACCCTAAACCCTAAACCCTAGACCCTAAACCCTAATAGGCCCCTATAGGCAAGCTTAGCCGCACCTGCAGCAGGGCCTTCAAGAAACTAAAGGAGGGGCCCTTGTAAGGGACCTTAGGGGTTAGCTACTTCGGTATATAGGGACTAGAGAAGGTACATAGAAATAAATACATAAAATGAAATATATACATATATATATATATATACATATGATATCTATGTATATGTGGTTGTTTCTTAGTTGTATATGGGGGTGATATATAGGGGATTAAGATTCAGGGTCCCTTCGAGGGCTCCCACCTTGTTCCCCCCTTAGTTAAGTTGTGTTGCGCTTGGGTTGTGAGGTAACATCCACCCCAAGGTCCCCCACAGGGCTAACCCGGAGCCCCAGAATGCTCCGAAGTGGGAATGGCAAGGTCTCAAAAGTCCTCCCCCCCCCCCCCCCCCCCCCCCTGCCCCCGAAATGCCCATCCCAAGCCTGGAAGTGCTGACTGTTTCCTTTTTTGGTCTGTTTGGGCACATGTTTTTTTTTCAAGTCCGGTTCCCCCAGGTCGTAAGATCGCCTGCCGCCATCGGCTTCGCCGCTTGAAAGCCATTTTGGCTCTGAGAGCAATAAGTAGGAGAGAGATCTCATCATACCGGGGCCGGCACCGCAAGGCAGCAGGCGCCTCAAAGACGTGCCAGGGCTTTGGGGGGGGCTTTGGGGGGCCTTTTGGGGGGCCTTTTGGGAGCTTTTGGGGGCTTTTCTGGGCCCTTGAAGCTCCCGGAAGCTGATATGATGCTGATGGAAGATGCAGCTTTTCATCTGCTCCTTTGGCTTCTGGGAATCGTGCCGGACCGTGCTCCCAGTCAAGAAAGGCCACCTGATGCCGAGCACGGCCGGTGTACTTGCACCCTCAACTCCCGAAAACAACAGGGGGACTAGTTAAAAGCAGTGGCCCTCAAGAAGGCCCCCTGGTGTACTATGAATTTGCCTGAGCATCTCTTGAGTCATGTCTTGCAGTATACGGTTTTGTCCCCGCAGAGCCTCAGAAGTAGGCGTGAGTGAGGTCTTCTTTCCATTTGCATGTGTGTCTTCTGGGACTGGGCTTTCTGTCCTCTGTCTGACAGACATTTTCGAGGTCAGCATCAGGGGGCGCGTGCAGGAGGGTTTCGGGATTAGGGTTTAGAGTTTGGGGTTTGGGGTTTAAGGTTTAGGGTTTAGGGTTTAGGGTTCAGGGTTTAGGGGGTTTAGGGTTTAGGGTTTAGGGTTAGGGATTCCACCCTCCCATGTTGCCATGTGCCCAGGTGGAACATGCTGCTCGAGCCATCCTTGGTCATGTGCAGCCTCCCCTGCCGCCCACCACCTGGACTCCCACCGCGCCTGGGACAGCTTCGGTTTACCCTAAAAGCCTAAAACCCTAAACCCTAAAGCCTAAACCCTAAACCCTAAACCCTGAACCCCAAACCCTAAACCTAAACCCTAAACTTAAACCCTAAACCTAAACCCTAAACCCTGAACCCTAAAAACCCTAAACCCTGGGTCTTCCAGGGTTGGTACTCGTAGGGGGTTTCTAGAACCCGAGTCTCCCCCTCGGACGCTGAGGCCCATGGACATCAACAGTGAGCCCATCAAGGCAGCGGGGAGGGTTTATTGGGGGTGTACAAACCGGTTTTGGGGTTTGCGGGAGTGTTGTCTGTTGCAGGGGGTGTAGGCTAACCCCCCCCCCCCCCCCCCGACCCTCCCAAGCCCAACGCCACCCAAACAAGCCTCCCTAAACCCTAAACCCTCAACCCTCAACCCTCAACCCTCAACCCTCAACCCTCAACCCTCAACCCTAAACCCTCAACCCTAACCTGAACCCTGAACCCTAAAACCCACAAGGTGGCCGTCAACCCCGCGATCTTCGACACGCCGCATCCGGGCTACCTGCGTGCCCAGCCAGGTTTTCTCAAGACGGACTACGAAAGCGCAGACTGCCCGAGCACGGAGGAGCCACGTCAGTGTATTGGGGGGGAGGGGGGGAGGGGGGTTACTAAGTCTTTTTTTTGGAAGTAGTTTTTTGGTTTTCTTTCAAGGGTTGCTAGGGTTGGTCGGGCGTTTAGGGCTTCTACGGTTTTAGGGCTTTTAAGGTTTTTAGGGATTGTTGTTTAGGGTTTCGCGGCCAGCAACAGTTCCCGCAAGCGACGGGGATACGTAAAGCCGGGCTTCTTTTAGGGGATGGAGGACGGCAGCGACAGAGACACCACCTCCGAAGGAAGCTCGTCCTACGCCTCTTGGCCGCCCGAGAGCGCGTGGGGGAGGGGGGGGGAGGAGAGCGAGAGCCAAGAGGGACCTTAAACCTGGGCCCTAAACCTCCTCCCCCAACCTAATGTGCTCAGGAGGAGCGCCCAGAGTAGGGCTAGGGCGCACGAGGGAGCGAGCGAGAGGGAGGGACGGAGGGAGAGAGAGAGAGAGGTACCTTTCGTAGGTGAGGCCCTGAAGCTACAGAGGAGGACCCTTCTGCAAGTCCCTCAGCTTTTCCTAAACCCAACCTGGCCCCAAGATCCGCGCACCCCAAAAAAAAGGCCAGTAACCCTAAACGTCACCCTTAACTCCCGGGTCCTGAGGTCTAAGACAGCTTAGGGTTCAGGGCTTGAGGGGCGGACTGGCCTGGAGGTTAGGTATTTGTGGGTTTGGTGTTCTGGGGGCAGGGTTTTAGGGCCTCTGCGTTGTGAGGCTGCTTGGCGGCAGGACCTTGGAGGGGGGGGGGGGGTTGGGGATGAAGGGTTCGGGATTAGGGTTTATGGCCTGGCACTTGAGGTATGGCATATTATTGTCCGCTTTTTGGGTGTAGGATGCTGGCTTAAGGGCCATCGCTTTCCAGAGGGAAGCGGGACAAACAAGGAAGCCTCCACTAACTCGCGAGTCATCGATTCATCACGGCCTCAACCCGAAATTCTGCACCCCCCTAGACCATTAGCTCTAATGTTAGAGTCCCTTTAATGAACCCCCCCCCAATCTTGTTTTGGTCCCCGGGGTTTGGAGGGGTGGAAAAAATGCGGGGTGTCAATTATGAGGATTCTGGGGGTCTGGGGTCTGGGGTCTGAGACAAGCAATCTCAAACGAGATCTGCTTCTCTAAAAACTGAGCCTTGGAGCTCTTTCAAGCCAGCTCAGCTGAAAAGTCTTCTCTGCAATGGAACTCTTAAGCCATGTTCAGTAAAATTTTCAATTCCTGGCCGGAAAATTTTACAAATACCACCCCATTATTATCATCACCGGACCCCCCTATATAGACTTGCTTACATACATCGGCCCGAAAACCTCCCGTAATGGAAAGTAGTCTTCGGCTGGGGCCCTCTGGCCCGGCGAATATGACTATTACCACCCCAATTAAAAAAGCGACTCTCACATTGGGCTCGAAACCCTAAACCCTAAACCCTAAACCCTAAACCCTAAACCCTAAACCCTAAACCCTAAACCCTAAACCCTAAACCCTAAACCCTAAACCCTAAACCCTAAACCCTAAACCCTAAACCCTAAACCCTAAACCCTAAACCCTAAACCCTAAACCCTAAACCCTAAACCCTAAACCCTAAACCCTAAACCCTAAACCCTAAACCCTTAACCCCTAGACCCCGAACCCTCAGACTCAACCCTGAAACCCTGGGCTTGGGGCGTTCTTGGGGCTACAGGATTGAGGGTCCCCAGTGCTTAGGATGCTGTACTCTGGGATGTCAAAGCTCAAGGGCTCGTGTTTTGGGGCTTCGGGTTTAGGGTTTAGGGTGTAGGGTTGAGGGTTTGGGGTTTAGGCTGGAGGGTGGAGAGGTGGAGGGTGGTGGGTTTAGGGTTGGGGGTTGAGGGTTGAGGGCTTTGGTTTGGGATAAGCTTCAAGGGCTTTAGGGTCGAAGGTTTAAGGGTTTCGGGGCTTAAGGGTTTGCGGGTTTAAGGGTCTGTCGGTTTAGGGGCTATTTTCGGGTTTAAAGGTTTAGGGGTTTTAGGCTTCAGGGTCCAAGAGTCAAGGGTTTAGGGGCTGAAAGGAGGGGTTCAGGGTCTTAGGGTTAGCTGCTTCAGGCTTAGGAGTTCAGGAGGTAAACCCGAAACCCTAAACCCGAAACCCTAAACCCGAAACCCTAAACCCTAAACAAGGGCCTACGGGTTTATAAGGTGTTTGGGAGGAAGCGAGCTGGAACACTGCTGGAGCCAACAAGTTCGCAGCTTACGCCATGACCTTAGAACTGGAGCTTGGGCTTCGGAGGGTTTAGGGTTTAGGGTTTAGGGTTCAGGGTTTAGGGTTAGGGTTTAGGGTTTAGGGTTTAGAAAGGGTTGGGGGATTTGTGGTAGCAGGACCCCGCGAAGGCCTTGTCAGAGAGCACATCTTTGTCCTACACATCGTTGTCTAGACGTGATGTTGTTTGAATCCCTTCTTCACTACTCTTCGATCTTGATAGACTCTGGCTGATATGGAGAGGCCACAACTGTGGCTTCGTTACGAGCTCTCCTGCGGGTTGTGTGATTCTGGCGTGAGCTAAGGGTTTTTCAAAGATGCCGCAGCGTTTGTAGTGCCACGCGCCGCCCAGGAAACAGACTACGGTAACGTTGCGAACACAGTCACCGCGCACTCCGCATGCCGCTGGCATAAATCTGCAAACACAGTGGCCGGGCTGCACCTTAAGCCCTTAACACTAAAACCCTAAACCCGAAAGCCCTAAACCCCGAACCCCTGAAACCATAAACCCCACGTCCTTAAGCCTTGCATTCTTGATCCTTGACCCCCAACACCCGAAACCTCTAAACCCCTCAGCCCAGTCTTTCGCGTCGAGAGGTTTGAGGGTCTTGGGGCTCGGGGCCAGGCGCTACCCAAAACGTTGAGCCCCAAACTCTAAACCTGACCCCAGAACCAAAACCCAAAACCCAAAACCCTAAACCCTAAACCCTAAATCCCAAACCCCAAACCCCAAACCCTAAACCCTAAACCCTAAACCGATGCTACACTATCAGGATCCTGTTAGCTCGACCGGACTGAAGATACGGCCTGGAATGTTGTGTTTCTTGGATGGCTGCTTCGTGAAGAGCCAGCTGTACATGCCAGGGGCAAGTAGTATGGGGGTTTATGAAAACAATAAGGCCTAATCTTGTCCCTTAAATGGGAGGATCCCCTTATAATCGGGACCCAGTAAGGTACCCCCTACTATCGCCAACCCCCCATGTGCGCAGTAGCCCAAATCCCTCCCATCTTATGCCTCGAAGTAGTTAGGATCAGGGATGATGGTCTGGGCCACCTGGGGTGCCCTTCGGCTGCCCCGGCGCCGCGAAGGTCTTTCCTCCAAGATGGGGGAACCTCTTTCTGCTTCTTGATTCCCGAAGTCTTGTATTTCCCAACCTTGCCTCGCACCCGCACCCCCAAAATGGGGGTTTTGGGGGGTTTGGGGGATGTGCATGCTTTTGGGTGGGCCTGTAACAAGCAACAATCCGCTTAGGTCGGATCGATCTCGGCGGATGGCCACATCTTCAACAAGTCAGCGAGCGGACAGAAGGCGGGGAGCCTTCCGGGGGTCAGGGTTTAGGGTTTAGGGTTTAGGTTTTAGGGTTTCAGCCGAGCTTGAGCCCTGAAAGCTTCCTTCTCCAGGAATTCCCACCCGGCCCAACGGTGTCCCCTCAGACTCCCAATATACTTACATATATCATCCCCGTATAACCAGCAACATAACTCTTTGTGCCAGGTATATGAACTACCCAAAACACCGGAAGCCTAAATAGTTGTTATTGTTGTTTGTCCCCAATTTCATCCCCATAAATTTGGTTTTGTTATTGTTAACACTGTTAGCCTTGTTGTTGTTCTCGTTGTTGTTATTATTTCTTTTGCAATGTGTTGAGGTAGTTGGCCGCAACCTCTACGTAGAGCGAACCCTCCCAACCCAACCCTATAGGTCCTAAACCCTATCAACCGAGCCTTAAACCCCAAGCCGTAAAACCCTAAACCCCTAAACCCCTAAACCCCAAAACCCCAAACCCCCAAAACCCCAAACCCCAAAAGGTCGTAATCAACGATCGTGGCATGCCGATGGAACTGAGCTCGATCTGCAACTTGGCTAGTACTCAGGGCGACCTGTTCACTTGCAAAGGCCCCTCTACTCGGCCCTCCTACAAAACCCTAACCCTAAGCCCTAGACCCCGAACCCCAATCCGAAAAACCCGAAACCCGAAACCCGAAACCCTAAACCCTAAACCCGAAACCTTAAACCACAAACCCTAAACCCTGAACCCTAAATCCGAAAGCCCAAGTCCCCCCCCCCCCCCCCTGAACCTTAACCCTAAAACCCTAAGCCCTAAACCCAAAGCCAGGTATGGTCTTCGACTCCACCCTCCGATGCCGAGGCCCGTGGGCTTTTCAGGGTTTAGGGTTTGGGGTTTAGGGTTTAGGGTTTAGGGTTTAGGGTTTGGGGTTTAGGGTTTAGGGTGTAGCACGGTTTGGGGTTTAGGGTTTGGGGCTAGGGTTTGGGGCTTGGGGTTTAGGGGGGTTTCGGTTTGGGGCTTAGTGTTTGGGCTTTTGGGTTTGAGGTTTAGGGCTTAGGGTTTGGTGTTTGGGGCTTGGGGTTTGGGGTTTGCGGCTTATGGTTTGGGGTTTGGGGTTGAGGGTTTGGGGCTTAAGGGGGTTAATGGAGGAGCTCTCCAAACAATTTGGTTTTTTGGTTTTTTCTGTCCTCCCCCCCAAGTTCCTCATGAAAAGGCACTGTGTGCCCTGAGCCTCGGCCGTTCTTGAGCATCGGCTGTTGCTTTTGAGAGCCTTACTGAGACACCAGAGAGCCGCCTAAGCGTTAGGGTTTAGGGTTTAGGGTTTAGGGTTTAGGGTTTAGGGTTTAGGGTTTAGGGTTTAGGGTTTAGGGTTTAGGGTTTAGGGTTTAGGGTTTAGGGTTTAGGGTTTAGGGTTTAGGGTTTAGGGTTAAACCCGAACCCCCTCCCCAAGGTGTGAACCCCAATCCCACCCGAAAGCCCTGAAGCCCGAAGCTTCCCCGGGAAGGCGCTTACACCTCAACCCCTCTCAATGCCCCCAAGCCCCCCCGCCCTAAGCCTGAACTAAGGCGTTCACAGCTGCATTCTAAACCCCAAACCCCAAACCCCAAACCCCAAACCCCAAACCCCAAACCCCAAACCCTGAACCCTAAACCCTAAACGCTAAAACCCTAAAACCCTAAACCGAGGCGTTCACAGGTACCAGTACACCATCCTTTCGGGGGAGCTGGGTGCGGCGGATGGCGCCGGCGACTGGGCTTGGGGTTTAGGGGTTCAGGGTTTAGGGTTTAGGGTTTAGGGTTTAGGGTTCAGGGGTTTAGGGTTTAGGGTTTAGGGTTTAGGGTTTAGGGTTTAGGGTTTAGGGTTTAGGGGTTAGGGGTTAGGGGTTAGGGGTTTTGGGTTCAGGGCTTCAGGGGTCCAGGGTTTGGGGTTCAGGGGTTCAGGGGTTTGGGGTTTAGGGTTCAGGGGTTCAGGGGTTTGGGGTGTAGGGTTTTGGGTTTGGGGTTTAGGGTTTTGGGTTTGGGGTTTTGGGTTTGGGGTTTTGGGTTTGCGGTTAAGGGGGGTTTGGGGGTTCAGGAGGTTTGTTGAAATTGTATGGGGTTTTTACCGAGTTCCAATAACGTTTGGGCAGATTTTTAGCCGACATGCTTTGACCGAAGCGTTTGTTTTTGATCTTAAGTTCACTTTTTGTTTTTTGTGAGGGAGGGGGTCAGGTGGGGGTGGGGTTGGTGCAGCGGGGGTGCCACTGGTAAACCCTAAACCCTAAACCAGTGGTCCAGGCCTCCATCATCAGTTTCTGTATCTTAGCCGTCGCGTATCTGACCGAATGGACGCCAAACCTCGCGAGAGCCTTTTTGAGGCCAGTTGCTTGGGGGTGTCGCAGGCACTTTTTTCAAGCCTGCCGGAGCCTTTTGGTTTTTCTTGGGGTGCCTCGCGGGGCTTTTTGCTGCCTTTGGGTTTCTTTGGGGGCCTGATGAGGCCTTTCGGGGAGCCTCCTGAAACCTTTTGGGCAGCCTCCCGGGGTTTTTGTTGTGCCTCGTTTTAAAGTCGGCCTTTTCCATTATAGCTTATTTGGACTCTACAGTGTTTCAAAACGGGCCCCCATCATAAAGTAATCGAGATACAGGGGCCCACAAGACAAGATTACTGAGAAATATCAAGAGCCCCTACAAGAATCGTAATGCTCGCCTTCAGATGGATTAATTGTTCCGGCGCGCCATTGTTTGTTCTCTCGAGCCCTGAAGTTTCTTTTCAAGCCCCAACATCCCTAAACCGCAAAACCCTAAAACCCCAACACCCGTAATTAGACCCCAAAATCTTAGAGCCCCAACACCAAACCCTAAAACCCCAACACCCCTAAACCCAAAAACCCTAAAGACCCCCAAAAAAACCCTGGACCCTAAACCCCAAAAACCCTCAAACCTAAACCCTAAAAACCTTGACCCCTTAACCCTAAAACTCAAGACCCTTAACCCTAAAAACCTTGACCCTTAACCCTAAAACCTTATAAGCCTTAAGACCCTTAGCCCTAAAACTCTATAAGCCTTAAGACCCTAAACCCTAAACCCTAAACCCTAAACCCTAAACCCTAAACCCTAAAACCCTATAAGCCTTAAGACCCTTAACCCGAAAACCCTGGAGCTGAAGCAAATCCATCGCTGCAGGCTTCGTCTTCGACTCAAAGGTTCGCCGCACCTCCGCCGCATCTCCTCCCCCTGTTTGGGGTTTTGGGTGGTTTTGGGTGGTTTTGGGTGGTTTTGGGTGGTTTTGGGTGGTTTTGGGAGGTTTTGGGTGGTTTTGGGGTGGTTTTGGGTGGTTTTGGGTGGTTTTGGGGTGGTTTTGGGTGGTTTTGGGAGGTTTTGGGTGGTTTTGGGTGGTTTTGGGTGGTTTTGGGTGGTTTTGGGTGGTTTTGGGTGGTTTTGGGAGGTTTTGGGTGGTTTTGTTTGGTTTTGGGGGGTTTTGGGTGGTTTTGGGTGGTTTTGGGGGGTTTTGGGTGGTTTTGGGTGGTTTTGGTTTTGGGGTGGTTTTGGGGGGTTTTGGGTGGTTTTTGGGGGTTTTGGGGGGGGTTTGGGTGGTTTGGGTGGTTTTGGGTTTTTGGGGGTTTTGGGGGTTTTTGGGTTTTGGGTTTTTTTTGGGTTTTGGTTTTTTGGGGTTTGGGGTTTGGGTTTTTTTGGGGTTTTGGGGTTTGGGGTTGGGGGTTTTGGGGTTTTGGGTTTGGGGGGTTTGGGGTTTTGGGTGTTTTGGGGTTTTGGGTTTTGGGGTTTTGGGGTTTTTTTGGGGTTTTGGGGTTTGGGGTTTTGGGGGTTTTGGGTTTTGGGTTTTGGGGTTTTGGTGTTTTGGGGTTTTGGGGTTTTGGGGTTTTGGGGTTTTGGGGTTTTGGGGTTTTGGGGTTTTGGGGTTTTGGGGTTTTGGGGTTTGGGCGGTTTGGCGGTTTTGGCGGTTTGGCGGTTTTGCGGTTTTGCGGTTTTGCTGTTTTGCTGTGTTGGGTTTTTTTCGGGTTTTCGGGTGGTTTTGGGGGGTTTGGGTGGTTTTGTTTGAACACATGCTGGGGTTGGTGTATGTGAAGATAAGTCTATATAGGGAGAAGGACCTTGCGGGTCTAACCTTGCAAGCCTCTTTGTGGGTTGGGGTGCGTGTGCTCCGACACTTTGATCCTTCCAGAAACGGTTTAACGCTGCATTCATTGGGAATGATTTGTGTCTTCTCTTAAGCGCCTAAACCCTAAACCCACAAGGAGGAGGAAGAGGGTCCTGTTTCTAAACCTTTCAGAGGCTAGTAGACCCTCAAACCCCCACCCAGTCGCTAATGACTAACCCTACTAGCCTCAAACCCTGTGAAACCCGAAGCTCGAAACCCCAACCCTAAACCTTACGTTTCCCAAGCTGCCCTCTCTCCTACAGGGCCGAGGGTAGCTCAGTCGCTTAGGGAAGCTTAGGGTGGTTTAGGCGGGTTTAGGGTGGCTTAGGGTAGCTGCGGCAGCAGTTTAGAGCAGCTTTGCGTGCGTTAGGGTCTAGGGTTGAAAGGCCCGGGCAAGTAATACACCCCCCCAAGTAGTGCATAAGGCGGTTTCTTCTCGTTTTCCGCCCCCGCAGGGTTTAGGGTTTAGGGTTTAGGGTTTAGGGTCCCCATCCGCCCCCCGGAGAAAGAGATAGAAGATGGAGAGATACCCCCAGGCAACAACATCCAGCAGATGCGCACGGTCTTCTTAAACCAGAGGGGGGCAAGTGCCTTAGACTTCCTTGGCGGCGCGGCTCTTTACAGGGAGGTTGGGGCGGGCCCAGTGCTCAAATCCTAAACCCGCCAAATGCAGACCAACCGGGAGAGCTGCACCCCGAGTAGCTCCCAAGCACTTCATCAGAAGCAAGCAGCACGTCGAGGAAGTTTCAATGCCCCCAAAAACCTGCGCAGAAATCTGCTGTGTGGAGGTCATTTGCATCCGCGATCGCCAGAATGTACGCAAGCTGAAGGTGCCTTGTGGGGGAGTAGTGAGGTGCTCCAATTGTAAGGGGTAACAAGGAGGAACCCCTAGAATGGCCCTCAAAGCTTCTTCCTTTATACAGCCCCTCTAAAACTACCATGTATAACCCCTATGTACCTAAGTAGCTCCGACATCACCCCGAGGGTCGGTTGTAGGGGTCCCTCCTTTTAGTCCCTTGACTCCACGAGATTGCTTTAGTGGTGTTGGGTTTCGGGAGGGAGGGGCAGAAAGGTCGAAAGTGCTCTCTTCACCCAAATCCGCGGTTGTAAGACGGCTTGTGTTAGGGGCTTGATGGCACGGCCCCCTCTTTGAACTTGTAGGTAACGAGGCCTGAAACCACGAGGCTCCTGATATCTAAGCGGAAGGCTTCGCCCTCCCACCCTAAACCCCACCCCCCCCAAAAAAAAAAAAAAAAAACAAAAACAAAAAAAGAAGTCCCTGCCCTTGGACCAGGCGCAGCTGCCACCGCTGGAGGTGGGCCTCTGCCGCTCAGCGAGACCTGGAATTCGCGTGTCGGGTTTGAGGGATGGGCTATTAGGCCCTAGTCCCCAGAATCAACCCTCTCAAAGGACGTTTTAAGGGGTTATAGGGTATAATAGTCCGTCCTGGGAGGGCCTGGGGCCTATGGGGTTTGGGGTATTAGCCCGAAACCCGAAACCCTAGACCCTAAAACCCCGAAAGAGGTTGAGGGACTAAAGCCCGCAAGCCAGTCCAGGAATGCCTGTCAATCATCTTCCAACTTCACAAGCATCCTGAGACCCTCAACCCTAAACCCTACACTAAACCTTAAATGGCCTGAGCCCAAGAAGCACTAAGTACCCTGAGCCCCAAAATCCAGGCATCCTGCAGTTGCAATTTCCACCGTTGCGGGTCGGCTCCCAAATTCAAAGTCCAAACCCCTAGGCCCTAACCGCCAGAAGAGGTTAGGGATTCTGGGAGCCTTGGCAACCCGAAGTGCTCAATAGGGTTCAGGGTTCAGGGTTTAGGGTTTAGGGGTTTAGGGTTTAGGGGTTTAGGGGTTTAGGGGTTTAGGGGTTTAGGGGTTTAGGGGTTTAGGGCTTTAGGGGTTTAGGGGTTTAGGGGTTTAGAGGTTTAGGGGTTTAGGGTTTAGGGTTTAGGCTTCAAGCACATGGACATGTAGCCGTGCTAGGCCTGACCCTGACCGTGGATCTCGACGCCTTGCAGCTGCACTTTGTGGTCTCCTCCGACCAAGGCCCAGCTCCCGCCCTCGGTGTTCTCAAGAATACCTTCTGGTGCACTCTGTGTAGATCACCCTAAGCTCTAAACCCTAAACCCTAAACCCTAAACCCCAAACCCTAAACCCTAAACCCTAAACTCTAAACCCTAAACTCAGTCTATCTTGACATGGCAGGAGATGGTGTATTTCAACATGTTGGGTATAGTGTGGCAAATACTGAGTATCTGTTGATAGTTGATGGCGGGTTTGGGGTCAAACGCGTAGTAGGGGGTGAAGGGTTGTAGCCCTGATCCATACAAACCCTAGAACTACACCGGTACCCTGGAGTCCAAACAGCTTTGCCCGTCGGTCATGCACCCTAAACCCTAAACCCTAAACCCTAAACCCTAAACCCTAAACCCTAAGCCCTAAACCCTGAACCCTAAACCCTAAACCCTACACCCTAAACCCTAAAACCCGGCTTAGGGCAGTAGAGCTATCGGGGCTGCTTAGGGTTGTTTCGGGCCAAAGCGTTGTCTTGCGGGGGTTTGGGGTTTTAGGGACTTAGGCAGGTTTAGTGGTTTGGGGTTGGCATGTTCCCCGTCATACCAGCAGCCCTTGGTAGGGATTTAACAACGGGGTATTAGAATTCCCTATTGAGGACTGCTAGTCTAAGGGGGAGCATTCCAAGTTTAGGGTGTAGAGCCGAACCTCCAGACTCCAAGCCCTAAGCCCTCAGCCCTAAACCCTAAACCCGAAACCCTAAACCCTAAACCCTAAACCCTAAACCCTAAACCCTAAACCCTAAACCCTAAACCCTAAACCCTAAACCCTAAGCCCTAAACCCTAAACCCTAAACCCTAAACCCTAAACCCTAACCCTAAACCCTAAGCCCTAAGCCCTAAGCCCCAAGCCCTAAGCCCTAAACCCACGCTTGCCAGGTGTGGTGGGCATCGCGGATGTTTGCCTGGATGGCCTCTTCGACCCGACAGTGCAGGCACTTCCGACACCTGGGTTTAGGGTTTAGGGTTTAGGGTTTAGGGTTTAGGGTTTAGGGTTTAGGGTTTAGGGTTTAGGGTTTAGGGTTTAGGGTTTAGGGTTTAGGGTTTAGGGTTTAGGGTTTAGGGTTTAGGGCAGCAGCCCTTGATTCTAGTCCTGCGACCTTAAGCCTCTACTCCAGTAGTCTAATACAGGGTGGAATAGGGCTCTGGGGGGGTGATTATTGTACAGTTATCAAGGGACTGTAAGGGAGAATGCGACTAGTAATTGCTCCGACCCCTATACTGGACCCTCCTTACAGGCCAACTTCCAGAGCGGCTTCTTTTGCGCTGTGGTGACCAAGGAGATCAGTGTGTCGCTGTGGTAGCCAAGGAGACCTCGCGGAGGGGTTAGGGCTTAGGGTTTGGGGTTTGGGGTTTGGGGTTTAGGGTTGGGTGTTATAGGGGCGTGGGATTCGCTGCTAGGGTCCCCAACATCCTGAAACCCCCTCGGCCCCCAACCCTGAACCCCGAGCAAACTCCACACCTGCTGGGTTCTCTCACCTTGCTCCAAACGCTGCACTAGAGATTTTCAGACCAGAAGCTAGTGGGGACTATTTTGGGGCCGCCTTGAAGGGGAGAATTTTGCGAGCCTATGACAAATTATTTGAGGGTCGCTGGCCCGGCTAAACCCTATAAACCCCTAAACCCGACCTTTGGCAAAGCGTGAAGCATCGTGAAGCTCAGCCTGTGCAGCATCATCTCGGATTGCTCAGCCTGTTGTGCACCTCAGGACGGCTGCGGAAGGATTCCAGCCCGTGCGTTCGTTTCAAGATCTCTCTGTAGAGAAGTGAGCAAGTGCCGCGGCCAACGTTTCTGCAAGAAGCTGCTGCATTTGTATCGGCCATGCACGCGATGCATGATCGAAATAGTCTCATACACCGATATGTTGCCAGCCAAAGATTCTTACTGTGTTCTGCGAAGCGAAACCTTCCAGAACAGCCTTCGAATGGTATTGCGCTGGGGGGGGGGCTCTTCAACCACTATACGACGGTTTCCGAAATCTAGGGCACGCCAGCAGGGTTTAGGGCTTTGGGTTTCGGATCGGGGCCGCGCGACACCACTCGAATCCTTGCAATAATCTCATCTGCCTGGGCAGCGTCACTCAAAGACACCCGCTGCTCGAGTCTTGCTGGCAGAATCTCAGGGATCAAGATTTCAACGTTTCTTTGCCTGCGTGGCTTGTCGAAGATGGCAACTGCGACCTTCGGTTCCACGCGGCTAGACGTGGAGCGTGGCAGGCTTTCTGCAGATGTCGGGGGTTTTAGAGGACTGGGGCCACTAGGCCAGAAGCTTGGTCTGTTGCAGGATTTCTCTCTTTCGGAAATGAGGACGCCCAGTGAGAGCCGTGCTTTTTGGACGGGGGGGAACTTGGGAGCACTTGCTAGCTCTTGCGATTGTCGCCCACAGTAGAAGCCACACAAGAGCTCGAGAAAGGTCGTAGGGTTGAGGGGATTATTCCAGCGTCAGGATAGGGCTTCAGTGTACATTATTCCGAGCTGGCCCGATGTTGCGAGATCAGAAAGCCCATCCACGCGACCCGTCTGAAGGAGTCTCTATCATGAATCATATTCCATCTGGAAGGTTGTAGGGGACATCCCGAACGTGACAGACATCCGGTCGCAGTCGCGCAAGCCAGTAAGCCCCAAACCCTAGCGTACGTTTTGGTGTTTCTGTTTGGCCAGGGTGTCCAAAGAGGGTGCTAGCGGGTTGTCCACCACACTCGGTTCCAGCATCACATTCCCCTACAAGCCCTCAGACATTCATGGCTTCGGGTTTAGGGCCCCTAAGCACGGAAACCCTAAACCCTAAACCCTGAACCCTGAAACCCTAAGCCCTAAGCCCTAAACCTGAAACCTACCTACATCGCTCTACACAAGACCGGTCCATTCTGCGATTGCGGCTAGGATGCTTGTCTCGGGGGGTATCGACCTACAACTCTTCGAAAAGACCAATCTCATGATACGTGCATTGAATGCAGACTCTGAGCCAAAAGAGGGTTTAGGGGTTTGGTTTAGGGTTTAGGGTTTAGGGTTTAGTGTTTAGGGTTTAGGGCCCCATGTGGGGGGCTTCAGGGTTTGAGGGGGGTGCATGAGTCTCTCGGGGGTGAGGGTTTAGGGCTCAGGGTGCCAGGTTGCTGACTGCTGTGGTTGGTTCCATTGACTCCTCTTGTAAAGTTGGCGCCTTGCACCCCCCAGAGGCACGGAACTCCAGCCGAAGCCCCAAGAACCCTAAACGCGAAACAGCCTGGAAAGCATTCTTCCAGCAGACTGGGGATTGGATTCAGGTTTCGAAGCTCGAGTGGTCTTCCGATTTGTGGGGGTGGGGGGGGGGGGTGCTCTGTATGACCACCTCGATCCCAGTCCCCGGCGGTTGCGTTTAGGCTTTAGGTTTTAGGGTTAAGGTTTTAGGGTTTAGGGTTTAGGGGTCGTTCGGGGCCTTCTCGAAGAGGTCTCTATTGTAGGATGCTGTCCCCCGTACAGTTTCTTTCTACCAAAACAAAGGCCCCAAATCTTGGACCAATTTTCAAGTGAACCCAACAGCCTGCACAGGCAAGTGCCCAGAGCTTCTTCCTTGAAAGGAGCCGCGGTTGGATGGGGGCTGCGGGGGGGATGGGTTGGGGGAGCGACGGGGTTGGGGGGCACTGCGCCCTACAAGCCCCCTAAACGTCCTAAAGCCCCTTTGTAGCCCCTAAGCCCTAAACCCTAAACCCCTAAACCCCTAAACCCCTAAACCCCTAAACCCCTAAACCCCTAAACCCCTAAACCCCTAAACCCCTAAACCCCTAAACCCCTAAACCCCTAAACCCCTAAACCCCTAAACCCCTAAACCCCTAAACCCCTAAACCCCTAAAACCTTAAACCCCTAAACCCTAAACCCCAAACCCCTAAACCCTAAACCCCAAACCCCTAAACCTAACCCCTTAAACCCAAACCCCGAAACCCCGAAACCCCGAAACCCCTAAACCCCCAAACCCCTAAACCCCTAAACCCCTAAACCCCTAAACCCCTAAATCCCTAAATCCCTAAACCCATAAACCCCTAAACCCCTAAACCCCTAAACCTAACCCCTAAAACCCTAAACCCTAAACCCCAAACCCTACACCCTAAACCCTAAACCCCAGAAGTTCCGCCTCCTCAGGATCTTCCAGCCCTTCGAAGCCGTCGCTCATCCGACGCCTCAGCTCCCAGTACGGCTGCAGCGAGGACGAGGCAGCGCCGGTCTGCGCCGCGCGTGTTAGGCCGCCTCAAGGGGCCTTTTCTGTCCGGGGTTGATGTGGTGCCCTTTTCTTTGGGGGGGGGTTCTTTCTATAAGGACTATAGTATTCGGGGGTATATGAGGGGGATCCCTGTTTGGGGAAAACCCCCCTTATGGCTTATATAAGGTGTCTTTCGGGTGTTGACCCTATCAAAACGCCTTGAAACCCCACACCGAACATGCCATATGAATCCCGAGGTGCCCCGAAAACCATGGCACCTGTTGGAACTCTACAAGCCCCTGTAAGGTTTTAAGGGTTTCAGGGTTCGGGGTTTGTGTGGGTGGGCCCCCTTGAGCCGAAAAACAGAAGCAGCTGAACCCTGGTAGAAGGTGTGAGAAGTTCGCCTTGGGATGCTCCCCCTTTTTTCTCACAGTACTTCATAGGGACTACAACAGGGGGTACTAGAATCCCCTACGAAGGACTGCTAGAAAAACGGGGAACATCCCAAGTTCGCCCTCGAAGGTGGAGCGGAGCCTCGCCGTCTTCCGACTCGCCGACCGCACCGGCGACGGGGTTATCCAGAGGGAGGCCCAGCACCAAAAACCCCCCAAAGCCTCCCTAAACCCTGAACCCTAAGCCCTGAACCCTAGACCCTAGCCCTAAGCCCTCAGCCCTCAGCCCTCAGCCCTCAGCCCTCAGCCCTCAGCCCTCAGCCCTAAGCCCTAAGCCCTAAACCCTAAGCCCTAAGCCCTAAGCCCTAAGCCCTAAGCCCTAAGCCCTAAGCCCTAAGCCCTAAGCCCTAAACCCAGTCGTGGTGCTCTGTGTCCTAGGCCTGCCAGTAGACCCTATGAAGCTCTAGAGTCCCAGAACCCGCCAAGCCTGCAGAAGTTGTGTTCTTAACGGGTCAGACTTAGGGGATTACGGGGGTTTAGGGGTTTGGTGGGCTCATAGTGATAGGGTTTAGAGGCTCAGGGGCTTATGGGGCTTCTGGGTTTGCCCTTCCTGCGTTGCAAGCGTGTGGGCAAAGTGAAATTTCGAGCTTGCGCGTTGCTTTCAGCCGCTGGCTCAGCACCATGCCCCAGTCTCCCATGAGTCCCGAACGCCGAAGACGCCTGTAACCAGTTTAGGGCTTTCATGGTCCTAGGGGCCCCTAACCTTAAACTCCCCAAGCCTTCACGACCCCTCATAACTTGGGCACTCAGTGTGGAACTCAACACAAAGCCCTAAACACCAGGGGTTTCAGCTTCCATAGACACCACCCCTTAAGAGGCCCCCTAGAGAGCGGAATTTAGGGTTTAGGGGTTTAGGGTTTAGGGTTAGGGGTTTAGGGTTTAGGGTTTAGGGTCTAGGGTCTAGGGTTGAGGGTTGAGGGTTGAGGGTTGAGGGCTCCCCCACCTCGACCTCGGCCATGCAGCGTGCCGCGCCAGATCGGCCGGCTTCGGCGGGGAGCCCCAAGGGGCACAGAAGGAGGTGAAGTGCTTTATTCGGATTAGGATTCTCCCCCCCCCCCCACAAAAAAATGAAGAAGTTCAAACAAAGACAAGTCCAAAAAGAAGCAGTAGGGTAGGGATTGTTGTCCCCCAACGCAAGTGTTTGGAAAAGTTGTTGTTTGGGCTGGGCCAAGGTTGCGTGGGGCTTCGCGACTGTGTATGGCCGCTTCGGGGTCGTTTCCGGGCTTCTGGTTTCATGTAAGTCAAGCCTTCAAAGCTGCAAATCTGACAGCGTTAAGGCTTCAGAGCTTTACAGCAGGCCTTTTTGGAGGCTTGGAGGCGAAGAGGTTTGAGGTTTGAGATCTTAAAAAGGGGGGGGGAGGGGGGGGGGGGCTGGTTGCGTTATTTTAAGTCTTGGTGGCAACATGTCGGACTCATGCGACTCCACAAATTTTCACGTAGCCTTCCTCGCTGTTGTTATTGAGCCTCGGCAACATGAACTGGAAAGTATCGGGGGCCTGAACAATTTTCAATACAGTCCGGGATCTGATGTCTACTGTCTTATAGCCATTCTAATTCGATGGGCCCTCGTACCCCTCACCGACCCCCCCCTATACACTCACAACCCTCAAGGGCTCACAGCGTTTCGTTCTTCGGGTGGCTTACTTGTAGGGACTTCCTCACAGAGCCGGATTCTCTTGATTCAGGGCCGGAGGGGCATCTGCCAATGTGGCGCACCTTGCCTGCATCTGAGGTTGTCGATGTTTGTTTTTTTTGTTGGGGGGTTTGGCCAGGGTTTCAACCCCAAGTCCTGAGCCCAAAGCCTGAAAAGACTGAGCCCCGAACCGAAGGCTAGCAGCTAAGCAGATCGATGCTGTCCATGTCGGCTTCCATATGCTTTAGGCGCAGCAACCCATTCGGCAGTGCAAACCCTGCTATCGCAGCATCGAAGTGCTACCACAAGCAGGGGAGGCCGCTGGCCGTGGGCGCTGTCGCATGCGTCGTTTCACAGTCATACGAACCAGCAGGCGAGTCAGCATGAGTTGGGACGAAGGCGCAACTTCAGTCCTTGCGGCGAAAGCCACTCAGTGTAGTAGGAGCTGATGATGATGATGATGATGATGATGATGATGATGATGATGATGATGATGATGATGATGATGCAAAATGAGTAGGAAAAGATGCCAAATTCAGACATTGAGGTGGAGCATAGAAGCCCTCCTTTACGGTCCCACAACACCCTAAATGTCAGGGGTTTTAGGGTTTAGGCCGAAAACCCTAAACTCTAAACCCGGTAAGCCCTAAAAGGATTACCCCCCCCCCCCCCCCCCCCAGGCTTTCGTTGCCTGCTCCGCCGCTCTTCTCTCCGCCGTGGGCGCGTCGGTGGTCATCGCCCTGGCGGGGGACGGCGCTGGAAATGGGCCATCTCCGGTCGCCTCCCGGATTGCATAGGGTTTAGGGTTTAGGGCTCCGGGTTCGGGGTTTAGGGTTTGGGGTTCAAGGTTCAGGGTTTAGGGGTTCAGGGAGTTTAGGGTCCAATCAATGCACGCGACCAGGGAGTCCCGTTTGAAAGAATTGGGCTCCCCCACTTCACGAGAAACAACCCGACTCCGCTTGAACCCTAAATCTTGGGATGTTCCCCCTTAAGGCCCCCTTACACTAACAGTCCTCAATAGGGATTCTAGTGGGGGGGTACTACAATCCCTGTTAAGGACTGTCAGTATGAGGGGGAACTTCCCAACCCAAATCCCATGCCTCGCCCTGAAAGCCCCTAAAGCCTCTCAGGCACGGGCCTACCGGTGCGACAGTGACCTCTTCCTTGGCCCCGTGGCCAAATCTCTCCACAAAGGCCTCTCAGGGCTCTTACGGCAGTTGTTTTGGGAAGGGCTAAGCCCCGAAACCCCAGAGCCACTCATGAGCCCTAAGCCCTCCTCAGAAGCCCTGAACGAGCCCCACAAGCCCTGAAGAAGGCCTCAGAGAAGCCCCACAGATGCTGCAGACCCTACATGTTCTGGCCCTGTGTTCAAGTACACAGCGCGTAGCCCACCAAAAAAACGCAACGACGGCCGAACTTGACAGGACTGGCCATAGACGACACGACGTTCCAGAAGTGTTCTTGGGGCATTCCAAGATGCTAGGCTGCAAGGTTCTCGACCCAAAGCCTTCGCCCGAAACCCTATAAAGCCCTAAAACCCCAAGACCCTCAGCAAAATCCTGAAACCCTAAACAGAGTTAAGCCTCGAAGCGCTCTCAACCCTCAGACCTGAACGTCCTACACCCTGCAACCCACCTCGCAAATCCCTGCCCCGCTGAGGCCCTGAGGACCTAACGAAATAACGACTTAAAGTACAAGGCGCCCGAAGCCACGTTCAACCTGCAAGCTTCTTTAGAGTAGTCAATTCACGGTTTAGGGTTTGGGGTTTGGGGTTTGGGGTTTGGGGTTTGGGGTTTGGGGTTTAGGGCAGAACCCATAAATAGTACCCCTGCCCCAATGAAACCCTTATAACTCCTTCTGGAAGCGTTAAGGTACCTCCCCGCCCCCCCAAAACTCCCGAAGATGGCCTCGATGCCAAGGAGTCTGGCCCAACACGCAGGAGCGCGGCAAGCTTTCGGGCTTCGGAGCCCAAAGCCTCAACACCCCCATAGGTATCCCCAAAGCTAGACCCCGGGACGTCTTGAGGAGGACCGTTAAGAGCCCAGCCTTTGGAGGCCTTAATCTTGCCTTTCACCTGAGCCCCGACGTCCTCAACCAAACCCGAAACCCCCCTTGCACCCCAAAGCCCTTGCAACCGCAGCCCTCGGCTTGGATTCGAGGTGTTTAGGGGCCGCAAGCTTCCCGGTGGGGAGCTTCGATGGCTCCTGATCCTGGCTGTTCGTGCCCTAAACCCTAAACCCTAGACCCTAAACCCTAAACCCTAAACCCCAAACCCTAGACCCCAAGCCCGAAATCCTAAACCCTAGACCCTAGACCCTAAACCCTAAACCCTAAACCCTAAGTTTCCAGAGGGCGCGCCTTTGAACCTTGGATGTCGAGTTACCACGAAGGAGAAGCTCACATCCATCCGCCTCTTCAAAGCTTGGGACAAGGACCCGAATCAGCTGAGCTCTGGGGTTTAGGGTTTAGGGTTTAGGGTTTAGGGTTTAGGGTTGAGGGTTTAGGGTTTAGGGTTTAGGTTTTACATCGGGCCATAGGGTTTGCGGTTTAGGGTCTGGGGGTTGAGGACTCAGAGTTTGGGCGTTTTGGGCTTGGAAGTGGAGGCATCTCAGGGTGGAGGCTATAAGCCCTGAATCCCATCCCTCTATCATTCCTAAAGCTCCTCATGCCATGATACTAAATACGCGAAAGCGCCCCCTACATTCCGGGTGCAGCGCCGATTTCGGGGCCCCTGAAGCATACCTTTGAAGTTCCAGAGTCTCAAGGAGAGGAAAAACGTAGACAACAAGTCCCTGAAAAGCCAGGCCTGGCCGGACGGCAGCCGCGAGGAAGCCTGGGCCCAGCTCCTGGATGCGGTGCGGAGCAATGGCATCAAGGCTCTGGCCTTTCTTGTGGGGGGTTTAGGGTTTAGGGTTTGGGGTTTAGGGTTTAGGGTTTAGGGTCTAGGGTGTAGGGTGTAGGGTTTAGGGTTTAGGGTTTAGGGGAGCAATGGCAATGGCATCAAGGCGCTCCCCCGGCCTCCTCCACTTTGTTTTTTGTTTTTTTTGTTTGCGGGGGGGGGGGGGGGGGGGGGGGGGGGGGGGGGGGGGTTGGAGTAGCATACTGTTATGCTTTTTTTGGTTCTGGGCTCCTATAAAAGCTACTTATACATAAAAAGTATGTACATTTTTTCAGGGTCTACTCCAAAGTAGGGTTTATGAGGGTTCAAAGCCCTTCACGAAGAAACAAGTAGGGGGCTTCGGGCAAGAGACTCTGGTGTCGTGTATGCTCGCGTTCAGCACCTGTTACGACCCGACATCTTTTACCTAAACCCCAAACTTTCAGCTCCGCCCCTCCTCTTTGATTGTGGGGAATAGAGCTTGGGCAGGGTGCAAAAGCACAAGCCGAAACCGCGTAAGCCCGCCGAAGCAAAAACAGCAGAAGAAGATGATCCCGCAGAGGAAAAGCCTCGAAGCGCATCAGCTCGCGTAGGCAAATCCTCTCTGGCAAGGAATGTTTGTTGTGGCTGTTGAGGCTTGGGGTTTAGGGTTTAGAGTTCAGGAAGCAGAAGCGTCGGGCCTGCACCTTGCGTCGAATGTCTGGGCTACTCTAAACTTAAGCCCTAAGCCCGAAGCCCTAAACTTTCTACTATAGGGGTCGGAGCAATTGCAAAGAGTATTCCCTTATGGTCCCTACATCATAATACTAGAAGAGCCCCCCCCCCCCCCCCAAAAAAAAAAAAAAAAACCTATGCGTAGCTACTAAGGCCCTACATTCCACCCCTAAACCCTAAACCCTAAGCCTCCTGCAGGTCCTCGTGGGTACACAGATCACCTGCGACGAGGCGGACGACGACCGCGACTGGCGACTGGTTAAGGCGCTACTAGGGATCAAGGGATGAGGACTCGTACCCCCTAAGGTTGCAACCTTATCTTATTGACAGCTATCGGTTATTGGCATCGGAGTTTCATTCGAAGGTTTACGGAGTCTTATCTTCTCACCTTCGTTCCGGGGGGCCTTGGATCGCGCGCCTCAACTGAGGGATGTATTGCAAACCCCAAGCCCTGCAGATGCAACACACTTTCGAAGATTCTCACTTTTTGTGGGATTCGCTTGTAAGCTCCTTTGAACCAAGAAAAGGCCGGGTTTGTTCGCTAGGCACGTTAAGGCACTAGCTGGTGAAAGACCTACACAAAGCACCTCTAAACGCGCTTCAGGAGCTCTTGCAGAAGCTGGGCCGCGATCACGTGATGGGAGTGGCCCGCCTACACTGGAGGAGAAAGGGGCCTAGGTCTCGCAGCGTTCAGGCATGAGGGAATTAACTACCCGGATTCGTAGCTTCGACCCTAGAAAAATTTGAACCCCTCTAGGCCATTCCACACCTTATGCCCAAACCCCGAACCCCAAAACCCGCCCTCCCCCTCAATTAAAAGGGCAGCCAGCATGCGTGCATGTGTGCGCGCGCACCCCTCTCGTCACCCCGAGGTGGCAGTAGGCAATGAGCTCGAGCTCCTTCAGTTCAAGATGCCCGGTCTGCAGCCTGGGGTTCAAGGGGTTTTGGGTTTGAGATTTAGGGTTCAAGGGGTTTGGGGTGTTCAAGGTGTTTAGGGTTCAAGGGGTTCAAGGGGCTTGGGGGGCTTTATTGGGTTTACAGTTTGGGGGGGGGTGGCTTCAGGGAGCAGAAACACCCTCGGGTAGGAATGCCGATTGGGTGGAAGTTTGTGCCTGTATTTTCCCAAGCACATTAGAGTATTATTGAAAGCAACCCCCCCCCCCCACCTCCGCCCCCCTCCCGCCTTTATTGCCAGCAAGCAACCCCTCAAGTTTGGGATTCAACCCCAAACTCGAAACTCTAAACTCTAAACTCCAACCCCGAAACATCCCTAAAGCCTAAACCCTAAACCCTTAAACCCTAAACCCTAAACCCTAAACCCTAACCCCGAAACATTCCGAGTTTTCGGAAGAAGTCCCCTCATGGTCTCAAGCCCACCACGCGCCGCCGCTCCAAGGAAGGGCATGGACCCCACCTGCATCCAGCAGACCTTTGGCTTCTTTTGGGGTGGGTTTAGGGTTTAGGGTTTAGGGTTTAGGGTTTAGGGTTTAGGGTTTAGGGTTTAGGGTTTAGGGTTTAGGGTTTAGGTTTCAGGGGTATTCTGATCGGTTCCTTGAGGGCAGGGGGTTCTGGGGAAGGGAGTATTAGCCTTCACCCCCCACCCCCGCGCCCTGCATCAGCCCACGAAAGAGCTTACCATTTCAGGCCTTTCTTGGCCCGGAACCGCAAAGCCCGAACCAGCCCCCTCCGCCAAGTCCCAAAACTTAAAGCCTTGAAAGCACCGAAGCCCTAAACACCCCTAAGCCCCGAAAAAACGGCGAAGGCCTACAGAAGCCCTGCAGACCCTGAATCCGAACAAGGAGAAGCCCAAGCACTTGGGCCAAGATCTCACATTTGTTGAATCGTCACATATTTGTACATGTTTCCACATTCCATTCTTGTTTATTGAAAATCTGCATAGACAATCGCCCCAAAGCCTTAAACCCGAATGAAACCGCCGACCTCCCAAATCTGGGGGGGTTCAGGATACTGAGCCCTGCAATGGCCCCTGTGCATGGGGGCATTTCGGGTGCCCTTGGGCTTTAGAGCTTGGGAGGGCTTCTTAGGATCTAGGGGTTGGGGCTTGGGGCTGTGGCTTTGAGGCGCCTGTGCTCAGGATATGGGGCGGTGGCTACTTCTACCGGAAGCTGACGCAGAGACTCGTCGGAAAGCAGACTTAGCGTTCAGTGACTTCTCGGCTGAGGGGCATAGGCCTTGTTGTCAACCCTACAATTCCGGTTTTTCGCCCCACAACCCCTATAATCCCTCTAATACGCTAAACCTTAAACCCGGAGAGCCCGGTTCCAAGACTGTCCAGCCCGAAGCCGGAAGCCTTCAACCCAAACCCATAAAGCCCTTCCGAGCACCAGGAGCCCCCACGAGCCCAGCCATCCCCCCCCGCACCCACTACTTTGGAAGGTGTAGGGTTTGGGGTTTGTAGGGTTTAGGGTAGGGCTTAGGTTCTTTTTCTCTTTTTCTTAGATATGGGATATTCAAATTACATAGTACTGTAGTGGTGCACGTTTGTGTAGTCTAAGTACATTGCAGAACACCATGGCGTCGTGTAGTTTCTTTATCCATTGTTTCACCGCACAGGGGATTTCGTCCTACTTCCCACATGGCTTACAGGGCGGTTCAACTATCCCTCTGCTCCAACAAAGAACAGCCCCAAGTCACCCCAGAGCTCCTAAACCCCCGAGCCCCTGAACCCACAACGAACCCTAACCCCGAAAACCCGAAACGTTTCGCCACCCAAGGAGAGCCAACGACCTTGATGCGCTGGCACCGCGTCCGCACCCGCTCATGATTTCCTAACGGCTTATCGTCGTGGATGGAACCCGAGGGCCCCCACCTCAGGCATGTCCTGGGTGTCACCCAACCGGGATCCGTGTCCTACGCATGTTTCAAGCAAGGCGTCGGATCGTAGAGTAGGGAAGAGACATGAGAGATCACTGGAGGGGTCCCGCAAGACATGTCTCGCAGCTCATCAGGTAGGCTTCTCGAACGTGCCGCTGCCCCTGAGCTGCATTGAAGCCTTACCTTCTACCTACGCCCGAAGTAGCAGGTTGAAAGCCCAAAGTCCAAACCCCCAACTCCATCGTCGGCAGTAGAATCATCAGGTCACCCCTCATGAAAGGGCCTAAGGAACCCTGTTCTTGTGTTGGGGTGGCTCTTCAGGATTTGAGGGGTTGCTTCAAGACCTTCTGGTGTAGTTCCGACCACAAGGACCTCGGTCTTCGGCGGCTACATCCTCTCCGGGGAGCCCTTTGTAGAGGACTGGTTTGAGGTTATGTAGGTTTTGGGGGTTGGGGTTTAGGGTTTGGGGTTTGGGGTTTAGGGTTTAGGGTTTAGGGTTTAGGGTTTTAGGGAATTATGCTCAGGCTCTATAGGTTTTTTGGGAGTAGGGCTTTGGGAGCCTGGTGTTTGCAAGGCCCCCTTGGATCGCCTCTTGGAGGCTGGATCCCAACACGAAGCCAGACGTG